>RJWJ010024164.1:6338-25195 GCA_004363605.1 Indri indri
AAAAAAAAAAAAAAAAAAATAGTAATGTACGAATGCTGGTTTCATAGTTTTGGCAAATGTACCAGAGTAACATAAGATAATAAAATTAGAGGAACAAAGCAGGTGAGGAGTACAGGAGAACTCTCTGTACTAGCATTGCAATTTTTCTATAAATCCAAAATTATTCCATATCAAAACAGCATATTATATGCCTTAAATATATACAATTAAAATAAAATAATTCTAAAATAAATGGCTATTTTTAAAAAGAAATTTTAAAAGTTACATCATAAAAAGATGGTTAGGATCGGGGTTAGAGCCAATAAAGATTTTTGAAAATTAAGATCAAAAAATACAATATGTGGGCCATACTAAAATCCTGAATTGAACCAACTATAAGAAGACATAATATTTCTGGGACAATCACATAAAACTGAACACAAAACAAATATCAGATGACTTAAAAGAAATTATTCTTAACTTTTTAGGTTGAGACTATATTGTGGTTATATTGATATTACAGTTATATTATCTCTAAAAAACTGTTATCCATTTTAGATACATGCTTTAGTGTTTGTGCTTAAATGATACAATACCTAGAATTTGCTTTCAGACACTTTACTGAAAACAAAAAAAGTTGGTGGAAGATAGATAAAATAAGAAATGCAGAACATTGAAAACTCTTGAAGCTGGATGTAGGATACACGAAGGGTTCATTATACCATTTTCGACTTTGGTTTGTATATGAACATTTCCACAACACGAACTGATAATTTTTCAAAAAGAACATGAACTCTAACACTAAATTGCCTTATCTTAGGTTTGAATCATGGCTTTATTAATTATTATCTATGTAACTTTGGGCAAACTACCTAATCTCCCTGTACCTCGACTTCCTCATCTTTAAGATGGGGATAATATAGTATTTACCTCATAGGGTTATTGTAAAAACTAAACAAATGAAGTTTCTAGAACAATGTCTGGAACAAAGTACAGTAAATCCTCACTTAATATCATCAAAAGACTCTCGGAAGCTGCAACTTTCAGTGAAACACATATAACGAAACCAATTTTTTATAGGCTAATTTATACATACAAGAGGTTAGGTTTCTACAGCATATTTCTGGTCACAAAAACATCACCAAACTTCTAATTGAAGACCAACACACATCTAATATTAAACCTTAAAATAAATGTGAGCTACACATACACTTAAGAAATAATAAAAACAAGTAAGATAATCATTTACCCAATTATTCCAGTTCAGGGTTGCAGGTGGCTGGAGCCTATCCTGGCAGCTCAGAGCACAAGGCAGGAACCCACCCTGGACAGGATGCCATTTTATGGCAGGCTGCATGCACACTCACACTCACACCCATACTAGGATCATTTAAACATCTGCACAGCTTAGTCACAACCTAACGTACACAGCTTTGCGATGTGGGAAGAAACCAGAGTACCGAACCCAGAGAAAAACCACGCAGACATGCAGAGAATGTGCAAACTCCACACAGACAGTGGCCCTCACCAGGAATTAATTTATTTTCTCATCAACATTATAACAAAATGATGAGAAAAAGAACATGATTCAAGGACCTGATGTTGTATATAAAAGATTCCTATAATAATTGTAACCTAAAATGACTTACCTCTATACAGATAAAAGTTGTAAACATACAAGCTAGAATCTCTATTATTTTTAAATACTGAGGCTTGGGAAAACAATTGTCTTTCCCTTTCACAACCACTGTTTTTCTTCAAAAGGGTCTGGTGAGAAGTACAGAATACACATAAGAATCACCTAGTGACTTTGCCTCCAATGCCAGCAAAGGCAGATTAAGCCCACTACAACATCCTACTCATGCTAATTACAACCGAAACCTCTAAACAACATACTAAAAGTAATTACCTCAAGACTCTAAAAAGTTAGTAATGAATGAATTGTGGAGGGTGGCAAAATTTGAAGGACAACCAATAACAAAGACGAGTTTCCTCGTTTTATTTTTCCTTTTATCACCTTGCTTGGAATTGAGGTCAACCACTGATGGTACATAAATGAATGTGCATGGCTCTATGCCAATAAAACTTTATTTACAAAAACTGGCAGAAGTTATGGCATACACAGGGCTAAAGTATACTGGTCCATTCATAAGAAAAACATAAATTAATAGAAACTGTCCATGTGGAAGCCCATACATTAAACATATTAGACACAAGAAATTGACAATTTAAGACATTCTCAAAGAACTCAAAGAAACCATGTACAAAGAACTAAAGGAAACCACAAGAATCAAGTAGAGATGTCTCACCAAATAGAAAATATTAATAAAAAGTAGAACATGGAAACAAATCAAATAAAAACTCTGGAACTGACTCATATAATAATTGAAATAAAAAATTCACTACAGGGATTCAGTAGACCATTAGAACAAGCAGAAGTATTATATAAAAGAGCCAAACATGGCTTCTGTGTATTGGACCCTAGGTTATTTTTTCACTGCAGGATGAGACTCATTAGCTCAAAAAGCCCACTAGTGCCAAACTTAAATTTTTACACATCAAATTATCTTTAGCCATTTAGAGCTTTCCTGCTTTGCATACCCTGCAAATCCTCACCTGATAGCTATTACCTGATGAGACAGGGGCTTAAAGTTGTAAGACCCCAAGCTGCGGCTGCCTTTGGAGTTCTCTGATCCAGAGGCTCACCAGCATGCTGCTGAGTTACAACAACTAGACAGGTAAGCCCCCCTTCTAACTCCCCTTTTCCCCAGGAGTTTCCTTGCCCTCCTCCCTTCTGAATGGTGCCCCCCTTGCTCTAAGCTTCTGTATAGTCTCATACAGTAACGAACTTTTCCTCTCAAGTAAGCCTGCCCAAGAGGCACCCAATTAAGCTTGTTGTGTGTTAGCACTACTTGTGGTCATACCTCTTTCCTTGTTCTGCATCAGCATCCCTCAAATCCCATAAGAAGAAAGAATAAGCAAACTTGAAGATAAGTCAATTGAAATTACTGAGTGTGAGAAACAAAGAAATGAGAATGAAGGAAAATGAAAAGAGCCTAAAATACCTGTAGAACATCATGAGACATGCTAACATATACATAATAGGAGTTACCGAAGTAGGAAAGAGTGAAAGAGGTAGAAAGAATATTTGAAGAAATAATGGCTAAAACTTTCCAAATTTGATGAAAGGCATCAATCTAACTCATAAGCTCAATGAACTCCAAGTAGGATTAATGCAAAGGGATCCACACCAAGCTATGTCATAAACAAATTGTTGAAAAACAAAGACAAAGAAGCCTGAAAACAGCAAGAGAAAAATAACTTAGGGGGAAAAAATGTAACTGAGGATCCTCAGTAAGATTAACAACTGATTTTTCTTTGAAAACCATGGAGGCCAGAAGACAATGGGATAACATACTTGAAGTGCTGAAAGAAAACAAAAACTGTCAACTAAGAATTCTAAATCTGGCAAAACCATCCTTCAAAAATAAAGCAAAATTAAGATATTGCCAGATTTACAAAAACAAGAAGTTTGTCACTAATAGATCGACCCTAAAAAAAATTGCTAAAGGGAGTCCTTCAGGCTGAAATGTAAGGGCACCAGGCATTAACTTGAAATCACATGAAGAAATAAAGAACACCAGTAAAGGTAGGTATTTACATCAGTAAATATAAAAGTCAGTATTAATGTACTTTTGGTTTGTAACCCCTCCTATTTCCTATGATATAAAAGACAACTTACATAAAACAATAATTACAAATCTATGTTGATTGGCACAAAACATATAAAGGTGTAATTTGTGACATTAACAACACAAATATAGGAGCAAAGTTTTTGTATAACACTGAAACTGAACTGGTATTAATTCAAACTAGATAGTTATAAAATATGGTGAAAATTATAACTCCAGGGCAAATACTAAAATATACATACATAGTTATTTTTCTTTACAATATATATACATATAAAATATGAGAATTACATGTATACATGAGAAAGGAATCAAAATGTTACACTAGAAAATATCTAACACGAAGAACAGCACTAAAGGAATTAATGAACAAGAAATATATGATACAGAAAAAAAAATAACAAAATGGTAGCAGTCTTTCCTTATCAGTAATTATGTCAAATGTAAATGGACTAAACTCTCCAATTAAGAAACAAAGAATGACAAAATGGAATAAAAAAATCATAATCCAAATATATGCTATCTACAGGACATTCACTTTAGATCCAAAGATACATGCAGGTTGAAAGTAAAAGGATGTACTCACTAGTAGATACAGGGGAGAGAGAGAAGAAAGGAAAAGGAGAGGAGAGGGGAGGGGGGAGGGGAAGAAAGGAAAAATATCAACAAAAAGAGGGCTGGAGTGTCTACATTAATGTCAGACAAAATAGACACTAAGACAAAAAGAGTTACAAAAGACCAAAAAAAGTATACAATGATAAAACGGGCCAATCTTTCAAAAAGGTATAATAATTACATGTATACACCTAACAACAGAGTCCCAAAATACATAAAGCAAAACTGACAGAATTGAAGGGAAAAAATAAACAGTTCTACAATAATTCTTGGCGTCTTCAACACCCCACTTACCAGAATGGATAGAACAAGCAGACAAAAGATAAACGAAGAAACTGAAGACTTGAACAAAACTTAAGCCCAACTAAGCCCATCAGACATCTATGCATAACAGAATACACATTCTCCTGAAGTGCATATGGAACGTTCTCAAGGACAGACCACATACGGGGCCAAAAATTAAGTCTCAATAAATTTTAAAAGATTGAAATCATACAAAGTATCTTTTCCAATGACAATGAAATTAGAGATCAATAATGGAAAGAAATCTGGGAATTTTACAACTATGTGGAAACTAAACAACACATTCTTAAACAATCAATGAGTAAGAAGAAATCAAAAGGAATAGAAAATACTTTGAGATGAATAAAAACAAAAACACTTAGTAAAATCTACGGGATATAGATGTAAACAACTACATTACAAAAGAAAAAGAAAGATCCCAAATTGATAACCTAAACTTCTACTTTAAGAAACTACAAAAAAAAAAAAGAGAAAATTCAACACAAACCAAGAAGAAGAAAATAAAAATGATAGCAGATAAAAATAGAATTAACAAAACCAAGAGTTGGTTCTTTGAAAAGGTCAACAACATTGGCATACCTTTGGCTACAGTAAGAATAAAGAGAGAAGACTCAAATTATCAAAATCACAAATGAAAACAGGGACATTACTACCAGCCTTACAAAAACAGAATTATAAAAGACTACTATGAACAACTGTATGCCAACAAATTGATGAAACAGATGACAAATTCCTAGAACACAAACTACAAAAACTGACTCAAAAGAAATGGAAAATCTGAATAGGCATATAGCAAGTAAAAAGATGGAATCAGTAATCAAAAAACTTCCAACAAAGAACTAGATGATCTCATTGGTGATGTGTCTTAAGAAGAATTAACACCAATCACCTTAAATTCTTCCAAAAATTAGAGGATAAAAAGAACACTTCCTAATTCATTCTATGAAGCCAGCACTACCCGATACCAAAGCCAGACAAAGAAATCACCAAAAAAAAAAACCTACAGATTAATGTCCGTTATGAATACAGATGCAAAAATTTTCAACAAAATAGTAGCAAACTAAATCCAGCAGTATATTAAAAGGATTATACACCATGACCAAGTGGGATTTACCCAAGGAATGTAAGGAAAGTTCAATATGTGGAAAAAATCCAGATAACATACCAAATTTATAAAGGTAAAAAAAATGATCAATTGATGCAGGAAAAAGCATTTGACAAAATTCAACACCCTTTCTTGATTAAAACACTCAGAAATCTAGGAATAAAATAGTACTTCCTCAACCTGAAAAATAGCACCTGTGAAAAATCCCCAGTTAATATCATACTTCGAGGTAAAAGACTGCAAGATTTTTCCCTGAGATCAGGAATAAAACAAGGATGTCTGCTTTCACTCATTATATGCAACACTGTACTGGAGATTCTGGCAAGGGCAATTAGGCAAGGAAAAGAAGTAAAAGTCATCCAGATTGAAAAGTCAGAATTAAAACATTCTCTATTCACAGATGTCATGATCTTACATCCAGAAAATTCTAGAGAATAAACACAAAAATAAATTTTAGAATAAGCAAATATTTTAATAGACTAGCAATGAATAATCTGAAGATGAAATTAAGAAAGTACTTCCATTTACAATAGCATCAAAAAGAATAAGACAGTTTTTTATAGCTTCCATTTCTTTATTGAGATTTCCCATTTGTTGGGTCAATTCACCATATTCTCATATAACTACTTGAATAATGTATCCTTTCATTCTTTTAACATGTTTATAACAGCATTTTTAAGTCTTTGCTGAGTCTAATATATGGGCCCACTCAGTCACTTTCTATTGACTGCTTTCTTTTTCCCTCAGTATGGGACATATTTTTGTCTCTTAACATGTCTCAAAATTTTTTGTTAAAAACTAGACATCTTAGATAACATATTGTAGCAACTGCAGAATTTAATTTTTCTGAGCATTTTTTTTTTAACATAGAACCTAGGTTCCCTGCAGTATGGATATCTCCGCTCAGGTTTTTTTTTTTTTTTTTTTTTTTTTTTTTTGAGACAGAGTCTCACTCTCTTGCCTGGGGTGAGTGCCATGGCGTCAGCCTGGCTCACAGCAACCTCAGACTCCTGGGCTCAAGCAATCCTACTGTCTCAGCCTCCCAAGTAGCTGGGACTACAGGCATGTGCCACCATGCCCGGCTAATTTTTTCTATATATATTTTTAGCTGTCCAATTAATTTCTTTCTATTTTTGGTAGAGACGGGGTCTCGCTATTGCTCAGGCTGGTCTCGAGCTCCTGAGTTCAGAACGATCCACCCGCCTCAGCCTCCCAGAGTGCTAGGATTACAGGTGTGAGCCACCGCGCCCGGCTCCACTCAGGTTTTAATTCACATTTATATTTTTTAGCCGAGCTTCCTAGGGAAGTCACCCTGTGTCTGCATAGCTTAGTTTTCAGCTAGTTAATTGGCAAAGATATGCACAAACGTGTCAAGCCTGCTCTTCAATCTGTGTGGGGGTTAAGAAGAGCACATTCAAGGCTTAGCCAATTCTCAAATCTGCCTTGGCTCTTGCTTTCTGCTGGACACTCTCAGGTCTCCCCTGCACATGTACATAGTTCCACAATAAGCCAGGATGTATGGAGAGATTATCCCTTCTTTCACATCCAGGGTCTGCCTGTTTAAGGATAGTGTCTCACTCAACCCAACTGGCACAACAACCTAAGACTAGCAAATACGTGGTTTTTCCTTGTTTTTTTCTTAAGTTCACCACTTTCAGTTGACAAATAAAGGTTTCTACTCATTGTCCCAAATTGAGTCAGCACTTTGGAAGCAAAACTTATGGTTTTCCAAACTACAGTTCTTGCCAATTGTGCTGGGCAGAAGGTCACAGTTGGGCCCCATGCAAGAATGCTGTAGACCTCCACTATTCTTACCTGAAGCTCTAAAAGTTTTCCTAAGAATTAATGTCTCTCAGTTTTTGTCTGCTTTTGGTTGATTTCCAGAGTCCAAATAGTTTTGGGCAATTTTAGTTTTAATACTTGTTTTTTTGAACAGGATTCACTAAAGTCTTCATGTAGCCATACCTGGATATTTTTATGGCCATCTTCCTTGTTTTATAGATGAGAAAATAAAGACTTCGGGAGACTAGATCATTTACGGTTAAAGGATTATGTGGTCTTAAAGAGCTAATTAATGCATTAACGAACAATATGTTGGGCATGGTCCTTGGAACCAAGCAGCGCCTTGTTTGAAACATGTCTAACTTTGGCTAGCATGTTCTTTGAATGTCAGTTTTCTTTTCTGTAAGAGTGATATGACTTTTATAATCCATAGATCATTGATTAATCCAGATGGATCTAGATTAGTTTTGTTTATCCAAGTGAAAAGGAATTTAATAAGTGGGTGATAAGCAGAAAATATGATATTTAGCCAAAGCTAAACAATTTTTATGCTAAAGTGAAATGCTTCCATATTTGCCTTCGTTTATCATTCCTTCCTTTCCCTATCATTTATACAACCTGGTACCCCAAATTGACAAAGAAAGGCCCAAGTTTACCTCCTTGACAGCTATTCATTAAAAGGCACCAAAACTTACAGATTTCTTAAATGAGAAAAATAAATAAATCTCATTTTTTGGTATCCTAATTAACTTAATCAAGACTACCTGGCATGCCTCAGCAAAGAAAAATAGTGAACCTGACTTCCTAAGGACATTCCATTTCAGCACTGACTAAAACCCTCCCTAGAACTCCACAGACATTCCTTCCATAATCTGGTAACTGGTGCCTCAAATCAAGCACTCATGAAATGGTATATATAACTTAATTCCTCCTACCCACTACTAATCTACACTCAAAGCTTTAAAGAGAGGTATTACTTCTCTTCTTTGACTCCCATTTCCATGTGCTTTCACCCCTGCTTTCATATCTGGAAAAAACAGATCAGGTACATAAGTAAGCTTTCCTCCAAAGCACATTTAAACTCACAAAACTCTGCCTTGACCACTAAAGCAAGCTGTTGATGATAAACCTATAAAGATTTAATAGGCACTGACACAGTAACAGGGGTGAATGCACTATGAAGTGATTTTCTAATGGTGGTGATGGATTTTGGATCTCCCACGTAGTCTCCTTTGGAAAGAAACAGGTCTGCTGATAGCAAGATATCTAAACATATAGCATGCAAAGTCTCTAATATTTAAATACAGATCTCGAGATAACCAATTACTCAAATAGTTACTACTTAAAGAAAAGTATTCCACTGCTAGCATTTAGTAAAATTCTTGCATAGTGGTTCCATCATATAAAAATCTAATAGTGTTATTAGTAGGCAGAATTGCTTAGCTATAGAGGCAACAAGTGGCAAAGGCTGAAACTAGCTTACTTGATCCAAAACAATCCATTAACCAAAGACCAACTATAACAGGTTTAAGTACTTGAGAAAATGCTACTCCCAGAGTTGACTTTGAAGAGTCATGCTCTGCTTCTCAAATTTCTTACATTTAAAGACCACAACTCAACTCTACAGACCCAATTATAAAATTAGGCTCTGATTCACGGTGGTTTAGAAGTCATCTGATGTAAGTCCCCGACAATTCAGTAATCCCTTTCATAAAATCCCTAAGAGATTATTCAGGCCCACTTAAACAATGATACCTGAAAAAGATCTGTGTACCTGGAAACACTGAGCTGAGATCCAGCCCAGGGTCTGCCATTCACTAAAATGTCTTGGGGTAAGCCATTTCATTTCTCCAGGCTTATTTCTTCATGAATAAAAGAGGGAGGGGAAGTGACTAAATAACCTCAAAAGTCTCTTCCTGTTCTGAAGTTACATAATTATGATTTCCAGTAATGACCACATGTGCATAGGAAACATCTATAAGCACTGTAATAAAAAATTGGAAACACCCATTACCAAAGAAATACAATACAGTATAAAACACTGAGATACTATACTGCAGTTAAAGAATGAAGGAAACACTCACTAATAAGCAAAGACATCCAAACCATATTAACAAGATCTTTTTTTAAATTTCAGAACATGTACATCTTGATGCCATTTATGAAAAAAGCTATGAAGGCTTACATAATGCTTTCTATAATGATGGAAATGTTCTAGATCTGCAGTCTAGTATGGTAGCTACCAACTACATGTGACTATAAATTCTGAAGTGCGGCTATTATGACTGAAAAACTGAATTTTAAATTTTATTTCATTTTAACTACTTTGAATTTAAATATATGTGGCTACTGGCTAATGTATTGGACAGTGCAGGTCTAGAAAAAAAAAATCTAAACTAGTAATAGTGGTTAGTTACCTCTGGAGAGGAAATTAGATGGGAGAGTACGGGTGAAACAAGGCAAATTTGGGCTTTACCTGCCCCCTGCCTTTTTTTTTTTTCAGTGATGGGGTGTTGCTATGTTCCAGGCTGACCTCGAACTTGTGGGCTCAAGTGATCCTTCCACCTCAGCCCCCAAGTAGCTGGGACTACAGGCATATGCAGCTACCTGCTTTTTCAAATGTTTCAAAGCAAATAATATTTATTACTCATATAAAAGTAAAATAGAGACAAAGTTGTTGATATTGAGCCAAAACTGGCCTGTGAAGGAAGTAACAGAGTTTAGTTTTTCACTTTTGCCATACTTAAAAGAATTGGGCAAGTATAGCAGCTTTTCCCAAAAACATCCTTAAAATCACATTTCCTCACATTTCTTTCCTAAATTCTTCCCATCTTTTTGTTTTGTTTTGTTTTACAACTATAGTAACTTGTTAGTACAAAAGAAAATGTTATTGATCCATAAGGGGAGCAGGGCATACTTTCTAAGAATGTTTTTTCAATGGGGGTGTGGACTCATGCTTTTCTATGCAAAAACTCTTCTAATACTAGGAAAAAAATTGTCATAGCTCCCCTAAGTCTTCTCTTCTCCAAGCCAAACGCCTCCAGTTCTTACCAGAAGCAGAGCCAGAACCCTTTCACTATCACATGGTTCTACTGTGGTTCAAATAATACCTTGCGTCAGAATATGAACATTCCTTAGAAACTTCTCTTGGTATGGCATATTCACCTTGAGTCTCAGCCTAAACTCTAAACACCTGATCATTCACTCCTTCATAAATATTTACTGAATGCTACTACATGCCAGGCACTGCACTTAGGGGAGGAGACGGAACAATGAACAAGATATGAATCCACAGAGCCTCTGTCCCCCAAAAGTGGGGGTTGGCAGACACTGAATAATCTCTATTTCAATTCATCTCAGATAGTACAACTCACTTCGTGCTGAACACCACTAGGACCATGAGACTCAGACAGAGAATCTTTATTTGAATTTCTAATACAAGGAATGGAAATCTACATAACATGTCCAAATACACACAACAGGGCACATTCATGGGTAATCCCCAAATGTACCTTAGACCAAGTTTTCAACAATCCGCAACAAAAACGTAAAAAAGAACAACATAGTAGAGAGAATAAATTTATTCTATAGGATTTCTCTTTATTATGAGATCATGTCCTTTCTTTTTTTTTTTTTTTTGGTATTAAAATGTTCTTTACCTCATGAAATAATGGTTTAAGTAGAAAGTATCTGGGTTTCAATTCGTTTTACTTGCCAAATAAGAAGACAGCAATCAAATCTCTATGCCAAATATTTGTTGATATTTATCCATGTCATCCACTGATTTAAAGGACTGGAGGAAGTTCCCTCTGCCCTAAAATGCAGCTCTGCACACAAAGAATAGGCAATTACTCCTCCAACAAATATACCTCCATAAGAGTTAAATCATTACATTTTGACAGAAAGAAATGTGAGCTTTCCCATTCTTTTGCTGTACTATTTACAAGAACATTAATATCACAGTAAAACACATTCAAACACACAGGATTATAAATATGCAAAAAGTCTAATCAAAAAGTATATTGGTGACAGTAACAATTGTTATTGATGACAGTTACTTTAGTAACAATAAAAGTAGCCATATTTTTATCAAGCTTATTTATGGCTAGTCTTAAGTATCATCCACAATCAAAAAGGTTTATGTTTATTAAGCTCCAGATAGGGAGGAGTGCAAAAAAAGAGAAAAAATGAGGAAAAAAAATTTAAGTTAATAATAATACAAACTATCACAAATAAAGTTTGTCGCTAGCATTGACAAAACCATAAAATCTACTGAGGAGTTGAAAATGACAAAGTTCACACAGGCAGGACACCTACCTTTATTCACCCACCCAACAAAAAATACATCTGTCCTTCACTTCTGGTAATTTGTATGCTTTTATGTAAGGATAAAATGTAGGAAGGCATTACAACACAGCATAAACAAAGTTTTTAAGTTGAGCTGACCTAAATTCCCTAGCTCAAGACCCAGATCTGCCCTTTGTGTGACCTTGCACAAGTCATTCAACCTCTTCAAGTCCCACAAGATTGTTAGCTCCACAGGAGCAAAGATCACATCTGCCTAACTCACTACTGTAAACCCCGGCCCATAGTACTGAAAAATCAGTTTCTTCTTGTATAAAATAAGGATGTTAACAATACTTCTCTCACAGCGTTGATTGGAGGAATAAATGAGATATTACATGCATAAAGTTTTGGCACAGTGCCTGATCACGGTAAACTCTCAATAAAAGTTAATTGTTACTGACATTAGCTAGCAGCCATTAAACCTGAAAGTAATGTTTGAATACTTTCAAATACTAATATGCAAAGCTTATACTTTGAGCAAGGTATAAATTGATCTAAAAATTTTTTTCACAGAAAACCTACGAATAGTTTCTAAACCATTGGGTTGAGAATCTAATAGATGAACCCTGAATTGTGGGTTAACACACCCAATAAAAGACATTCAGCAGATTCCCAAGTTTTTCTACTTCAAAAACTAGGACAGAAGCATAGGCCCCACTGGCTTCCCAGTCTCGCCTTCGGACGTCCCCCGGCTGTCAGGGAACCCCCCTCCTCCGCGCTTAGGGGGAGGAGAGAGAAAACCTCAGAGGCGGGGGCCGGGGTAGGGGGAAAGCCAGCATCCCTGCGCCTCTCGCCCAGACCCACCTTGAGTAGGATGGACGGCGGCAGCTGGTTGATGTCTGGGCTTTCGGAGGGCAGCTCCCTGTGACAGTCGCAGGGGTTTTCAGGGGACTCCTGACAGTCCGCGTCGCCGCATTCATGCTGCTGCTGGGCGGAGGAGGGGGCGGTGCCCCCGGCTCGGACTGCGTCCCCGCCGGCCTCGGTGGGGGCACCTTCGGACGTGGGAGAGGAGGGCGGGGGGCAGAGTGGCTGCGGGGGCTGCTCGGGGCCCTGGCAGCAGCCGGCGTCGGGGGGCCGCGGCGGCGAGGCGCCTCCTCCAGCAGGCGCTCCCCCACCACCGCCGCCGCCGCAGCCCCCGCCGCCGCAGCGGGGCTGCTTGCAGGGGGTGCAGGCGGGGACCCCGGCCCCCTTCCGCTTGCACACCATTTCGGGGGGCGTGGGGGGATCGGCCGGCTGCGGCGGCCCCCGGAAGAGCTGCAGAGCGGCGGGCGGCCCCAGGAAGCGCACGGGCCCCACGCTGGCCAGGAAGAGGCTTCGGCCCTGCTGTTCCCAGGCGGCGGCCGCGGCCAGCCCCAGCTCTTTGCAGCAGGAGGCTGGCGAGGAAGCCGAGGCAGCGGCGGCAGCGGCGGCGGCGGCCGAGGATAGCAGGAAGCGGCGGGCGGCGGCGGCGCAGTCCTCGGCGGCCAGGGCCGCGTAGCGCCGCGCCAGGTGCTGAGAGGAGGAGGCGGCGGCGTAGGCCCCGTCCCGCGGCAGCGGCGGCGAGAGCTGCGGCTCCTCCTCTGGGCCGGCGGGGGCGGGCGCGCCGGGGCTGTGCACGATGAAGCAGAGCATGCAGGGCCCGCGGAAGAAGCAGTCCCGGCTCCGCGGCGCCGCCGGCTGAGGGGGCGCCTTGGCCGGAGTCCGGCGGGGCAGCCTGAGGAGAGGGCGCCGGCGGCGGCACCAGCTGCAACAGCGAGGCCTCTTCTGGCTCGGGCGGTTACGCGGCTCCTTCGAGAGAAGGTGGCCCATATAGAAGGCCCCAAGGAGGGGGACCAGGACGGGAGGGAGGGAGGCCCAGAGAGGCGGGCTCCCGGCGGCGGGGCAGGCCGCTCGCTGGCTCGGCCTCTGGCCCGCGGCGGGGTCGCCCGCGCTGCGCACACACACGCACACACGGGCACACACGCGACGGTGGCGGGGGGGATGGGCGTCAGCTGCGGGCCGCCGGGATGCCCGACGGGGGCTACATGCTTTGCCCAGGGAAGCCGGGAGAACGATGGGCGCGAGCTTTGGGGATGCGAGGGAAGGAGCGAGGAGCCTGCCGGCTAGGCGACCGGTCCGGGCCCGCCCTGCCGGCTCAGTCAGTCAGCGCGGCGGCAGGGGCAAGGCCGGGTCCTGCTCGGACCATTTTAACTGCGGATCCGCCACCAGCGCGCGCGCCCGCGACAAGGCTCGAAGCCGCAGGAGCGCGCGGCCCGTTCTGGGAGGGGGCGGAGCCGGTGGCGGCGGCGCGCTCGGGGCGGGGACGCCGGCGCCCGGCTGCTCACCCGGGACGACCGCCAGAGTGGGACTGCGGGAAGAAGCTGGCCGGCGAGGGCACGGGGCTCGCGAGGTGAGGCGCGCGCCCCTCCTTGCTGTCGCCCGAGGTTTCTCAGAGGACGCTGGACGCACGCCCCTTTTCTGAGGCGGGAGGAGACACTTCCGAGCCAGCTGTGTGACATCCGTTTACACAGCAGCGCTGACGTCTCGAGGTGTAAGTTCAGGAGCTGCCATTGGCCGGGAGCCGTTCGGCTGTTCCCCTCACCTTCCACCCCCATCACCACCCCCGGCTCGGAAACCGAGGCCACTTTGGGGCTGCAAAGCGGGTTCCGCCGGAAGGGCTGAAATGGGCCCAGACCGCCCCTCTGGTGGAATGGCAGATGCGCGACCCTAGGGTAATGCGTACCCAAGCCTTGTGAGGGGTCGATTAGTTGTGCGGCCCCATTGTGTTACGCCACTTGTTTTCGTACTTGTTGCATGTTACTGCCTTTCCACAACTTTATTTCAGAGCGAAAGCATATATCAAAATACAGCAGAAAGATAAAGGTTCTCAACCCAGTGAATCATCCAACGTCTAGGCCACACGCTGGAGATGACTTTATTGTCTGCACTCTCGGAATTCATTATATATTTTAAACATCATTATTGGATGCCTATTATGTGACAAACCTTGGTGACCCGGGTGAGAAGGAGAAAATAGGCTTTGCAGGTAATGAGGCAAGAGGGGGCAGTGGCTAGAGCAGTATGTGGTGTGGAGAGGTTGAAATTGGAGGAGGCAAATACGGACAGGAATGAAGCTGTATAAAGGAGGAGACAGGGAGAGAAGATGGAATGGATAGTACTTTAGTAATACATTCTTCATCGTGATCGGAGGGAATGAGGAAAGGTAAAGGAAGCAGATAGGTGGACGTTTCTGGCAGGAAGGTGAAAGCGTTCCTTTCTGATGGTTTCTATTTTTCTTTAAGTAGAGCCTGGTAATCTGCTGAAGGGTGGAAGAGAAGTGGTGGGTGTTTTTAAAAGTTAGTAAGGATAACTTGAGAGAGCTGACCGAGGAAGCAGTACTGCAGGATTCAAGGCCCATCAGCTTGGAGACCACTTTTTAAACCTACATTGATTTTCCCACTGCAGTGGCCAGCCTTACCCAGCTTTGAAACATGCCGTCAAACTTTTGTTAATATTGGTCTCTGTCAGAATGATTTTTAAGTCTGCACGTTCAGGGATCCCCCTTTCTGAGCTTGATCACAATGAAACAGAATTCCAAGAAACCTAGAGACAAAAATTTGTCAAAGGGTCTCACATACCTGTTACTATCAAATTCCCTGCTGAACAACATTTACCTACAGATATTATCCACACAGCTTTCATCCATCTGCCTGTAGGTGCATCTTTCTGGGCCCTACAGCTCCATTGGTGAGTGGCAGGGGTTGCTTGAGACCTTACAACAGATCCTTTGCCATCTCTACTAGGCTGCACTTTCAGCAAAAGGCAAGAGTTCTATAAGACATTACTTTCTCTATTTCAAAATTATGGGCCTGTCAGAGCCAGATGTAATGGCATGTGCCTGTAGTCCCATCTACTCAGGAGGATCACTTGAACCCAGGAGTTCAAGGCTATAGTGAGCTATGATCGCGCTTATGAATAGTTACTGCTCCACTGCAGCCTGGGCAGCATAAGGAAACCCCATCTTTAAAAAAAAAAAATTGTGGAGCTATCAGTTTCATGTAAGTTAAACATATAACTGCCCTATGACACAGCAATCTCACATCTAGGTATTTATCCAAGAGGAAAAAAACACATATATTCACAAAAAGACTTGTACAGAAATGTTCACAGCAACTTTATTCATGAACTGCAGACAGCGCTGATGTCCATCAGTAGAAGAATAGATTAATAAACTGATATATTCATCTAATAAAACACTACTCAGCAGTAAGAAAACATGGATGAATCTCAAAAACTTATGAAGATTCACACACACTGGAGTTAGAGCCCTAGAAACTCTACCTGATTTTCAGAAGCTCCCTATGTGATCACCATGCTGACAGCCTGGCACCATGCAAACCTATCAGAACTACACATAAAATGTAACTCCAAGTTCTTATTTTTAGAGATGAAGCAACAGACTCAGATTTTTGAAGTGATTACCAAAGTTTACAAGACTTGTTTTCTTACTCCCAATTCCTGAGCCATTCAGCCAAAAGCAGGTTGTCCTTGGTCTACCTATTGGACTGTGCCTCTGTTGTAACAAATGATACATGTGTCTTATAGTTAAGAGATTTTCATGTTTGTTCTCATTAGCCACCATCATCATCCCCCAAATCCCCCCAGAAAAATGGCAAATTCCTTGAGTCCTAGGATTATCCCTAGCTCTTCTTTTTCTTTCTTTACCACAGCATGTAGCAGAGAGTCTTATATATTCTACCAATGGCTAAATAAGCAACTACTATTGTCACCAGAGCTGTAATAGGTTTTGGAACTCTTACCCTATATAATATTAATGCTAATTCATATTCTAAATGTTCAGGAAACAATTATAAGAATTATAAATCACAATTACAGAGAGAATTGTAGCAGTTGATGGCTTCGTCAGTGAGAAAAAAAAAAGCAGCTCTAGACAGCCAGGAGCTGGACTGGTGTGGTGTTGGCTAGACCTGGCTGGTGCTGGTAACTGGCGTTGCAATCTCAGCTAGGTCTGAGTGTTCCATTGAACATAAACAATCTCACAAAATATCAACATCAGTCATAACCATTCTGTGACCGTAATTAACAAGGCAAAAATAAGACCCCTCCATAATTATGTTTGAACACAGCACATAGAAGAACATTCTCCAAACCACAAAAATGACCATTCTGGCTAATATAAGTGACTGCTGTTGCTTGGCCAATTATGACCTCAGCCTTGCTCCATTCTTCCTGCCTTCTAGATAATGAATATTAAAATATTCAATTATAAAATTACCTCTGTTTCCTGCCAGCATCCAATCCAGAGCAAAACCTTGAACCTTCCACAAAGTCACCTAACACAGCCCACTTCTATAATGGTTTTCTGCAAATCCTCCAAGAGTGCCCACAGTTCCTCATGGTGTGCTGCCTTCTCATAACTACTTACTAAACCCAATTTGGTTTGATTCTGGGTGTGTTCTGCTGGTCTTTATCTGGGGGGCATTAACATTTGTTATAATCAAATGTCATTTCATCCTTTGCTGTTTCCTCTTACCCAGCTTTTATTTTTTTATAGATCTTTATCTTTTTTGTTTTTGTTTTTGTTTTTTACTTTCAGTCTGTTTCATTCGAATGTAAGCTCCCTGAGGACAGGGAGGGACTTTGTTCAGTTTTCAGGAAGATAATCTGGCTACTGTGTAGAAAATGTACTAGAATAGAAACAGGCTCTTAGCAGGAAAACTAGGTAAGGTTGTCCAAAGGGTCAATGGAAAGGCATTAAAAGTATAAATTAAGGCCCACTGGGGATAAGGAGATAGGTGTGGGATTGAGAAATGTTTCTGATGTGGAGTTTTCAGGATTTAATGAACTGCTTATGAACTGGGTAGAGGGGAGGGGATGGTAGATAGGGAAGAAATGAAGAACCCCCAAATAGCTACGTGTATCTTGTATGTTCATATGATTTATTTCAGGGTATAATTTATTGTGGTAAAACAATGGGTTCTATAATATAAAATATATATTTGAATAATATTCCAACCTAGGGTATATACTGATTATAACTTGAGTTATACTGAGATTCATACTGAAAGCCAGTTTATTTAAAATGTTACGAAACAGTTTAAAAGAAAAACTTTTTTTTTCTTCTTTGCTAACATAGAATACACTCACTTTGAAATTCACATTCGCCTATAAAAAGACACTTGTATAAAAAGCTTTAATACTTGCAGTTGGGTAATGGTTGTGGTAAATATTAAATAGCTAAAACATCCTACAGCACCAGTGATACAAGGAGAGCACAGTTGGTGTGCAGTTAATCCCACTGATTGTGGTAGATGTGATGGATGGCCTAGAAGGACACTCTCTGAGGGCAGAAGACATTATCTTATGCATCTCAAAATCATGGAACACCCCAGGTGTTCAATAAATTAAATTCTTTCTTGAATTGTGTTTTTGCTGAAATATTTGAAGCCATAGATGATAGAGAAAACCACAAGTTTTCAGAGAATTCCCTTCAGGAGGACAATCTAGACTCTGGAATAGTTTGTTTCAGACACAATGTGAAAGTTCAGCTGCTGCCTGGACCATTCTTCCCTCAGGTCTCTTGACTGATTCATTCTCAGCATCCAGGATTTCATTGCAGATACAACCTTCTGTCAGGACAGCTTTTTCCTAGTTACTTTGTCACACCACTCTGTTCACTTTCTTCACAGCAGTTTTCACAGTCCGCAGTTGTGATGTTTCTGTATTCGTTGACTATAGTCCCCATCAGAATTATGCCCTGCTTTGCATACCTCCCAATTACTAGCACCTAAGTTTGTTAATCAGTTGAATTTTAAAGGCAGATTATCCTGGGTGGGCCTGACATGATCAAGTGAATGCTTTAAAAGAAACTCTGGGCCGGGCGCGGTGGCTCACGCCTGTAATCCTAGCACTCTGGGAGGCCGAGGTGGGCGGATCGTTCTGAGCTCAGGAGTTTGAGACCAGCCTGAGCAAGAGCGAGACCTCGTCTCTACCAAAAAAAATAGAAAGAAAATTAATTGGACAGCTAAAAATATATATAGAAAAAATTAGCCGGG
>RJWJ010024165.1:0-25138 GCA_004363605.1 Indri indri
GCAGTCGGATCGTGGCTGGCGTGGGAGGCTCAGGGTCACACTGGGATGGCCTGGCTCCGCCCTCTTCACGTGGCCACTCCAACAGAGTAGCCGGCCCCTTTACGCGGTGGCTCTGGACCCACAAACGCATGCAGCAGAAGCCGCCAGGTGTCATTCAGGTCTGAACCCTGGTGCCCAGACCATGCCTTCCCCTGGCATCAGTAAGTCACATCCCAGCGGAGCCAGTGTGGGAGGGGCCCACACAAGAGTGGTGGCCGGGGGCTGTCTCTGAGGACCAGCCGCCACACTGGGCTCTGGGCTCAGAGCAGCTTCGCCGAGCCTTGTGTGTGAGCACGTCCAGCTTCCCGGGCTGTTGCTAAGTTCTCCTAAGCGGGCTCCCTGCAGGGCAGAGAACCCACTCCCAGCTCCCTGCCGTGCACCCTTCGGTTTGCCCATCTGGTGTGAGATGGAGCCAGCATTGTCTGAGTTTGCGTTTCCCTGGCTCCTGGTGAAGGTGCTAAGTTTCCCATCGCTGCTTAACAAATCACCACAACTCATGGCCTAAGACAGTGCAAGTTTACTCTCTCCCAGGCTGGAGGGCAGAAGTCTGACCTGAGCCTCACTGGGCTAACGTCAAGGTGTCCACCCAGCTGCGTCCCTCATGAAGACTCTAGGGAAGAGTTTTTTTTAAGCTTTTCCAGCTTCTAGAGGCACCTGCCCCCCCGGCTCGTGGCCCCTTCCCCTGTCTGCAAAGCCAGCAGCGAAGCCTCTTCCAATCTCTGTCCTCTGACCCTCCCGCCTCCCTCTCTAAGGACCCCTGTGATGACATCGGGCCCACCTGGGGGATCCAGGAGCATCTCCAACGTCAAGGTCCATAACTTGGTCATGTCTGCAAAGTCCCTTTTGCCACATAAGGCAACATATCCATAGCTTCTGGGGATTAGGCCGGGACGTCTCTGCAGACCCCAGGGTGGGGGCCCTTGCGTGCTTGCAGTTTACACTGTTGCACTGCAGATGTCCGTTGTGTACCGTTGTCCCCTGGTATCCTTGGGGACTGGTTCCAGGACCTCCACGGATATCAAAATACCCGGACACCTAAGGCCCTGATACAAAATGACGCAGCGTTTGCATGTAACCTCCCTGCACTTGAAATCGTCTCCAGGTTACTTGTGATACCTCATACAATGCAAATGCCGTGTAAGTAGTTGTTATACTGTATCGTTTATTTATTATTTTTTATTGTCACACTGCTATTATTTATTTATATTTTTTTGAAAAAACATTTTGAATCCTCGGCGGGTCGAATCCGAGGACACGGAGGCCCCTGTGGATACAGAGTGGACGGCATGTCGTGCTGGCCCTGTGCACCCAAACGCGCTTCCAGCGTGGGCTTTGTTCCTTGTTAGCAAGTGGGCACCACAGGGAGCGGGCGGGTACTCGAGGAGAGTGTGATGAAGGGGCTGCTTGAAAAGGTGCAGAGAAACCGCAGGGGCTGGTGCAGTCCCCCAGGCAGCACAGAGCCAGCCAGAGCCTTACTGTCCCCAAGCTGCTGGGGCCAGGGGAGGGAGCCAGGGAGGGGTGGGTGGGGAGAGCCGGCGGCAGGCACTGTGGTCTCAGTCAGCCGCCCCGCGCTGCCCGAGGGATCTGGGACCAAGTCTCCACGCCTCACCCTTCCCAGCCCTCCAGCCTCCTGCCTGGGCTCTCTCGGGCCCCACAGGGCTGCGGAAGAGACCCTGTGGCTGGAGAATCCAGATGGCGGCGGAGCAGGCTGCAGGGGCAGGCCGAGGGCCAGCACGTGTCCCCACTTCGCGATAGCATCTTTTGTTACAGAGAAAATTTTAATTTAGTCATATGGCAATATTTCCTTTGTTTTTACTGTTTCCTGTTTTAAATAGGAAAATTTTCCCTATCCTAAGACCATAGAGATTTTGTGTGCCTGTGCGTGTGTGTGTGTGTGGGTGTGTGTACATATATATACATATACGGGTAAGAGCAAGTGCAACATGAACCTGACCACCTCGAACACTTTGAGCGTAGGCGTTCAGTAGCGTAGAACATTCACGTTGTTATGTGCCAACCTCCCGGACTCTTCATCGGACAAAACTGGAACTCTCCACCCGTTAAACCTCTCCCTGTTCTCCTCCCGCCCAACCCCTGCTCACGACAGCCCCATTCGACTCTCCGTTTCTGTGAATTTGACTCCAGGTTGCTCCAGTAAGCAGAATCTACAGCATCCGTCCTTCTGTGTCTGGCTCACTGCACTCAGTGCAGTGCTCTGAAGGTTCCTCGTGTGGTGGCGTGTCTCAGTGTTTCCTTCCTTTCTAGGGCTGAATAATATTCCACTGTATGCGTACAGCACATCTTGTTCGTCCGTCCGTCCATGCACGGACACTGGGCTGCTTCCACGTTTTAGCTGCTGTGAATAATGCAGTGACGAAGATGGGTGTGCAAATGTCTCTCTGAGCCCTTGCTTTCAGTTCCTTTGGGTAAATACCCAGACATGGAATTGCTGGGTCATATGGTAATTCTATTTTTAACTCTTTGAAGAAGTACCACGGTGTTTTCAATGGCAGCTGCACCATTTTGAAACCTCACCAACGGTGCACAACCTTCCAGTTTCTTCACATCCTCCCCAACATTTATCTTCTGCCTCCTTAAAATCTAGTAGCATCCCCATGGTGTGAGGTGGCATCTCATCATGCCATGTGGAGATTCTTCTAAAAGCTAGAGCAGTGTGTTTTTCATACTCTGGTCTTTATTTCCGTGTGTCGCATGTGACAGGGATGTAATGTAGTTGCCTCCTCTGTGGTCCTGTCGAGGTTTACTGACCAGCCCTCTGCTCCTGCCGACCATGGACACCCCTCGCATCGCATGCTGTGGTCCCACGTGCTGGTGAACCTGTCCCAGGGCTCTGTTCTTTTCTGTGGTCTGCTTGTCTGGAAGTCGCTCTCTTCCCTTACCCTGGCTATGGCAGAATGTTTTTCCAAAGATGGCAGCCACCACCTATCCTGTCCCCACGCTATTCCCACAGCATGACCTTGGCACTCCTTGACCTCCTGAGGCTAAGACGTCACAATGCCACACGTTGACTCTCTCAGGATGCGCACTCCTGGAACCCAGCTGACATGCTCTGAGGAGGCCCAGGGCACTTGAAGAGATACCATATAGGTATTTTGGCCACAGGCTCAGGGAGTTCTCAGCTGGCTGCCAGCCACAGCCACCAGAAATGTGAGTCAGGAAGCCTCTGAGATGCACCAGCTCAGCTCCCATCTGACTGCAACAGCAAGAGAGGCCTGGGTGAGAACCACCCAGCAGAGCCCAGTCAGCCACCAGAACCTGGATGATAGCACAATTGTTGTTTTAAGCCACTAGGTATTGGGGTGATTGGTGATCTGTCACAGGGTGATAGACAATGAAATGCTTATTTTTCTTTAGAGCAATTTTTTTATTATTCAGTGTTGATTTGTTTATTATTATCACCCAAATTTTACCTATTTATCATTGGTCTCCCCCAAGCTGAGTATGAGCTCCCGTTGGGCGGGATTTGCTGGCTCTGTTTCCTGTGGAGCAGGAATCACGGCTGGCTCATTTTCCACCTTGAATAAATATTTGTCAAAGGACAGAATAAATGCATGATGTCTCTCCAATTCTTCCTTCTCCAAAAATTCCCCTGGCTATGCCTGGTCCTCCTCTTCCCTGTGAATGCTGAGATAAGCTTGTGAGCAACCCTCTTGGGATTTTGTGTGGAATCACGCTGGGTTTAGAGATGAATCTGGGAAGACCAACAGTGTTCAAACTCTTGCCACCTGTGGGACTTTTCTTTAAGTGGAATCTTCCCTGAGGCCTCAGAGCATTCCGCACGAGAGCAGTGCTCTGTGGTCTCTGGTCCCCATGGGGACTGCTGTGCAGGCCAGTGTGCCACCACGGGCTCGAGTGCCTTCTCTGGGAGGGGCCATGAGGAACTGGGTGCCGCAGTGTGCATGGGGCAGGAGCCTGGTGCTGTCCGGGGGACACAGAGCAGTGGGACTGGGTCCACCTGTCCCAAAGGGCAGGAAGGGCGCTCAGGCCAGAGAGGGCAGGGCTGTGGCCAGGATTCAGCCAGAAGCCAGCATCTTCCTTCAGGTGATTAGGCCATCAGGATGTAACAGCAACCTCAAGGGACAGCCACCCTGTCCCCCGCCCCCTCTGCTCACTTGCACGGCACTTTTCCCTCTGTGCCTGAGGCCTTCAGGGTAAAGCCTCAACTCTGCTAAGCCCCTTCCAGGCTCACCTGTCATTCTGCCTTCTCCCCCACTGGCCTCCTGGGCTTCGCTGCCATCGTCCAAACCTGCTGGTGGTCTTCACTGCCGAGGCTCCACACACAGCATTCCGCCCCTCCCTGAGGTTCTTCCCACCTGAACTCCCAGTCCTTCTTAAGGTACACCTCCTCCAGGAAGCTCTCCCTGAATGCCCCCTGGACTTCCCCACCTCCCAGGCTTTCTGCTTTGCCGGTTCCTGTGTCTCCAGCTGGCCCCACTGCTCTGAGATGATAGGATCAGGTCTCCTCGGTGCCTCATACAGGCCTGGGGGTATTGGGGACTCAGTGAGGGTGTGGAGAGTGAAGTCGTGTGGTATATCCCTCATGCACGCTCTCACACAGACATGTACACATCACACATGCTCACACATGCTCACACATGCACACATACGCGCACACTCAGACACACCTTATACACAAGAACTCATGCACACACAAAAGCATAGACATGTACACATTATGCACACTCACACGTCAACACAGATACACACGCATTGCACACAGGCATGTACCTGCACCGTGTGGCTGGCCAAATGACAGATTTGCTGATTTGTGGCCTGTGCACATGCAGCTCTGTCTCCCTGGCACCTTCCCCTGCCGACACCTGGCTCTGCCTCTGGCCACGGCCTCACTGAGCCAGCAGAGTCCTCGTGCACTGGAGTGGCGGGTATCTACCTTCATAGTGCCTGGCACAGGGACAAGCAAACACCTAGTGAGAAGCTGTCCCCGGAGAGGCAGCCAAGCACAGTGGAAAGAGCCAGGGCCCAGGCCTCAGAATCAAGAGCGCGTGTCCTGGGGACATTACCTGACGTCTGTGACCTCCACTTTCCTTCTCCGGGCAGTGGGGAAACCATATCGAGGGTGGGCAAGGCTGCCGTGACCACCGGGGGAGCCAACTCACCCTCAGGACTCATGGTCCAGGGTGTGTGTGTCTGACTGTGCATGTGAATGTATGAGCGTGGTGCGTGTGTCCGATTGCGTGTCTGCTGTGTGTACTGTGGTGGGCTGGCTTCCTGGGTGAGCTTCCCGGGCAGTCCCGCAGGGCCCCTGGCTTGGAAGGGCTCCGATTTCACTTTAAAGCTCTGCTGTCACTGTCTTGAAATTCTTAATAATTTTTGCCATCGAACTTGTGTTTTGTAAGTGAATTCCAATGGGCCAAGGGAGGTGGTACCATGTGCACGTCCTCGCCCCCTGCCCCCTGCCGCCCCAGCGAGGCTGAGAGTACAGACGCACGTGGATGGAGGCTGCCGACCACCTGCACGGGCAGCGAGGGCGCAGGAGGAAGGCACAGCCCGTGTCTCTCAGTGCTGTCTGCCCGTCAGCAGTGGAAGGTGCAGCGTGTTGGTAAGATGCACATGTACCAAGAATGGAAATAAAAACAGCGAGTCAGTTTCTTGCAGCGTTTCTACTGTTCTGGTGGGCACGAAATACACGTGCAGGTACCAGATATGAAATACAAATTGTGTAATTTTGGTGATTCCACGTTTGGGTTAAATGTGTTTACACTTGCATTTAAAACTGGAAAGGTGAATAAGATTCATGCTAATAATTTGGGGTGGTTGATTTTATGTATCGATTTGACTGGGCAGTGGGGGTTGTCCAGATATTTGGTTAAATGTTATTTCTGGGTGAGTTTGCAAGAGTGTTTCTGGATGAGATTAACTTTTGAATTGGGAAACTGAGCGAAGCAGATGGCCCTCCCTGCTGTGGGTGGCCTTATCCAATCCCTGAAGGGTTGCATAGACTACATGGCTGAGTTACAGGGAATTCTTTCTCTCTGCCTGACTGTCTTTGAGAGGGGACATCCATCTTTTCCTGCCTTTGGACTTGGGCTTGGATTGGAACTTAAACCATCGTCTCTTCTGCCTCCCAGGCCTTGAGATTCAGACCGGAGCTGTAACACTGGCTCTCTGGGGTGCCCACTTGCTTGGACTTCTCAGCCTCCATAATTGCACGAGCCAATTCCTTTTAAAAAAAGCAAACAACAAACCCCATTTATTACAATGGAAAATGTAATTTAGCTCCATATTTGCATTAAAGCAAAAAAAAAAAAATTATATGTAGCAGTGAAATCACCATCCCACTGATAGAAACCCACGGAAGCCACGTGGTATCCACGTGTAAAAACTGAGAAATAAGAGCTATGTTTCCAAAGGCTTTTAAGATATCTTTTGTCTTACAACTAGTTTTATGAATGCTGCTTCCCTCACCCCTTACTGAGGTATAATTGACAAATAAAAATATATATAATACAAATAAAAATCATACATATTTATAGTTTACAAGGTGATGTTTCAAGATACTTATACCCTGTGAAATAATTACCACGACCAAGCTAATTAACTTATCATCACCTCACATGGTTATTTTCTTGTGGTGAGAACACTTAAGATCTACTGTCTTAGCAAATTTCAAGTATTAGCTATAGCCACCTTGCTCCATACGGTAGCTGTAGTACATCAGAGCTGCAGAATTCATTGATCCTGACTGAAACTTTATACCCTTTGACTGACATCTGTCCGCTTGCCTCCCACCAGGCCCCAGGTAACCACTCTGCCACCCTTGAGTCCACAGGTAAGTGAGAAGGGCAGTATTTGACTTTCTGAGACTGGCTTATTTCACTTAACATAATGTCCTCCAGACCCATGCATGTCGTGGATGGCAAGATTTCATTCTTTTTTCGAGGCGGAATGATAGTCCATTGCATGTGTGTGCCACACTTTCTTCATGCATTTACCCAGTGACGGACTGGTGGATTCCAGATCGTGGCTATCGTGGGTGATGCTGCAATGGACGCCAGAGTCAGGTATCTTTTCGGCATATTGATTTCCTTTTCTTTGGGTGTATGCCCAGATGTTGAATGGCTGGATTATAAGGCAATTCTATTTTTAACTTTTTGAGGAAACTCCATGCTGTTTTCAGTAATGGCTATACCAATTTGCATTCCCGCCAACGGCGTACAAGGATTCCCTTTTCTCCATATCCTGGCAGCACTCATTATCTTTCGTTTTTGGTAATAGTCATTATGACGGGTGTGTGAGGATATCTCACTGTAGTTTGATTTGCATTTCCCTGATGATCAGTGAAGTCAAGCATTTTTCATATACTCGTTGACTATTTGTACGTCTTCTTTTAGAAAGATGTCTATTCAGGTCCTTTGCCCGTTTTTTAATCAGGTTCTTTTTTTCTTGTGATGGAGTTAAGTTCCTTGTGTATTTCGGATATTAATCCCTTATCAAATACATGGTGTGCAAGCATTTTTCCCTCCTTGGGTTGTTCCTTCCCTCTGCAGATTGTTTCCTTTGCTATTCAGAAGCCTTTTGGTTTGATGTGATACCACTTGTCTGTTTTTGCTTTTGTCACCTGTACTTTGGGGTCACATACACAAGCCAATTGCCTATACTAAACCAGTCTCCCAACGTCTACGTCCATGTCTGTATCTAATTTCCTACTGGTTTTGTTTCCCTGGAGAACCCAGACCAATACACAATGGAAAATGTTACTTTTTCTTTATTTTTCATGACATTGGTTAGCAGATAAAGACCATGATGAGCTGAGATGCCGTGGAAGAAAGGAAAAAGCTTTAGAATTTATCTTTGGTGGCACTTCTTCCTTGTTTTTGGAAAAAGGGGCCCTGCATTTTCATTTTGCCCTGGGCCCTGCAAACTCTGTAGCTGGCCGTGTCAATGGGCATCTCCTCCTTGGCTCCAGGTCACCGGATACAGTGTCTGCGGAGTCCGGGGGCCCCTTTCTGGCCTCAGGCATCGAGCCACCTCCAGAAGATGAAATTGAGGGGCTTCGAGACCATGGCTTCGTCGTGGCTACTCGCAGTCCTTGAGCTCTGGGGCCCCCCAGCCGGGATCTCAGGTTGCACTGCTGCTTGCTCTTCTCCCACTCGGGGTGGTTGGAGTTAGAAACACAACCAACCGACCCAGGATGTCCAGTTAAATCTGAACTTTAGATAAACAAGTAAAAAATATTTTTAGTATAAGTGTATCTAATATAATTTTTAGGACGCACTTATGCTAAAAAATGATTTATTGTTAATCAGAAATTCAAATGTAACTGGGTGTCCTGTGTTTCACTCAGCAGCCCTGCTCCATTCTTCCTCCCAAGTCCCTCTCATCGCAGCACCCGCTCCCCCGGGACCCCCCAGCTCCCACCCCAGGCCTGGCCCACAGCTCACCGTCTCCGGCCAGGATCTGCATCTGCGTCCTGGCCTCCCTGAGTCCTGGCCTCCCTGCCTCCAGGCTTCTCCTTGCCACAGCCACTGTTTTTGCTGTTTTTAGTTTTATTTTTCTGTCATAAGAGCAATATATGTTCACTGCAGAAAAATCACAGGCTACGGAGAAGCCACAAGAAGAAAGTAAGAAAACACTCATAATCCCACCCACACAAAGACAACCACTGTGAATACCTTGGGGAGACTTTTCTAGAGCTCTGTGTGTGTGTGTCTTTGCAGAAATGAAAAAAAGAGCACACACAGCCAGCACCCCGGGCCAGACTCTGTGTCCTGCAAGCTGCCCTTCTGGGTAACTTTGGAGGAAGGAATCGCCGGCGTCCTGCTTTGTTTTAGTCACCTGGGAAGGGACACTGGGGAGCCTGCTGTTAAACCCCCAGACCCTGGGGTCAGAGAGGCCAGTGGTCCAAGGCACCTTCTAGTCCACAACCTCGTGTGCGAGTTAGCTGGAGCTGCTATAGGGAAGTGCCACAGACTGGCTGGCTTAAACAAAGGAAATTAGTTTTCTTACAATTCTGGAGGCTGGAAATCGGAGACCAGGGTGTCAGCCGGGTTGGTATCTCCTGAGGTCTGTCTCCTGGGCTTGCAGACGCTGCCCTTACGAGGTCCTTATATGGTCTTTCCTTTGTGCGACAGCATCTCAATCTCCTCTCCTTCTAAGGACACTAGTCGTGTTGGATCATGGCCCACCCGAATGACCTCATTTTAACTTAATCACCTCTGTAAAGGCCCAATCTCCAAATAAGGTCACATTCTGAGGAACTGGGGCTTAGAACTTCAACATATGGATTTTGGGGGAACACAGTTCAGCCCATAGCACCCCAGCCCGGCTTACCCCAACACACTGAGCCCCCGTTTCATCATCTGCGGCGTGGAGCTGACTCACGTTCGTCTAAGAGCGGCGCCAGGATGAGCGGATCAAACAGCCCTGACGAAGCGCTTGCCAGCACCTGGCCCTGGAGCAGGCACTCAGGTGTCCCTTCCTACTGTCTCACTTCCCTGCAGGTGGACAAAGGGGAGGCCCTGGGCCTCTGGGTGCCTGCCTACCGCACCGGCTTGCTTATTGCCTGCAGGGGGAGCAGCTGGGTGGAAGGTGGACACGGGGTTCCTTTCCCTCTTCCTGCCCGCCCCACTTTCCTGCCCCAGGCTCCCGTCCCCAAAGGCTAAGCAGAGACTCTGGGCGGTGCCCGAGGTCCTTCCCAAGCTGGTGGGGATGCCTCTCTGCCTCTCCCCCTCCTCCTGGACCTTGAGACCCTCCTGCTTGGCAGCCACTCGAGGGCCTCCCTGCTTTCTAGCACCATGTGCTTTCGGGCTTCCAGGGCTTTGCACTGGCAGCACCCTGTACCGAGGATTAGGACGCCCTTCCTTCCACGTCGTCTTCCTGGGGCGCGGCATCTGTGCCTTCTGGGGTGAAGAAGACCCTTTCTATGAACTCTTTTAATGCTGCTCCTCCCTCTCCCTGCTCGCCGCGAAACCACATGCTAAGCCCACATTGGGGCTTGAAAGATACTAATACGGAGGATGATGGGGACAGTAACAGAAACAATAATGGCTGTCCCGCCTCCCTCCTCCCCACTGGTCCAAGCATTCCTCAGGGCAGAGATGGTTCCTCCCCATAAGAGGCTTCAGGCATCAGAACGGCGCCAGGCACAAGCCAGGTTGCGGGTGCAGACCTGCTCAGATGAGACGGACAGGTAAGGGGACTCGATGGGGAACGGTGTGAGAACAGTGGGGGTGCGTGTGGGGTACGGTTATCAAACTCTGTGTGGCATGATCCCAATTAGGGAAAATACGTCTGAGAATGTGACCTGCAGCATTGCCAGTCTGTGAAATAGAATGTGGGGAACCACACCCTGCAGCTCACAGGGGATGTCTGGATGACAGAACGATGGTGGCAATCAGGTGGCGGCTTGCAAACATTTCCAAACATTTTTGATCTCTCAGGAGAAATACATTTCACATCAGCCCCCTGGTACACACACACTCAGACGCACATACACGCTCACATGCAATACACACATACATACATACTCATACACACACACATGTAACTGAAACCAAAGTTGCGGGAAATGACAGTTACCGTAGATGAAATGTACACTGGTATTTTTATTGTGTTTATTCTATTTCAGTTTTTCAAAATGCTTGACATGATCTGATGAATTGATTTCATGACCCACTGCTGGTTCCTGATTTATAGTTTGCAAAATCCTGCTGAGGGAGGCTTGCACTTTCTGCTGCATTCTTCTGTATTTAAAATTTAATATTGAAAATGGATTTATGTATTATCTTTGTATTTTTCACTTACAAATAAAGCAGAGAGAGAGAGAGAAAGCGTGCACATGTGAGAGAGCAAGCGCACTGGGAAAATACAAAACAATAAAAATCAAACAGGCTTCCTGGAAGGCAGGTTAGCAAAATGTGGCAAAACAGACATTTTAAAGATGTGCATGGGCCAGGCGCGGTGACACACGCCTGTAGTCCCAGCTACTTGGGAGGCCGAGGCAGGAGGATAGCTTGAGCCCAGGAGTTTGACGTTGCTGTGAGGTATGATGATGCCAACACGCTCTACTCAGGGCTACAGAGTGGGACTCTGTTTCAAAAGCAAAACAAAACAAAACAAAGATGTGCATGTATCTGGACCTAGCTGTCTCACTTTAGGAAATGCAGGAGCTGGGGGACAGGGGTGCAGAGCCACGTGCACAGGTGGCTCACCCCACCTTTGTTTCTGATAAGGAAACATCTCTAACATCTGGAGCGCCCACTCATGCAGCCATCCCTGGTCACCCATTTGACAGCGAGATGAGACACCATCCAAGACCTACTTATGACATGAAAAGACAGGTGCATGAAAAAAGTGGTGCCTGGGAGTAAAAAGTTATGACAGACTACAAAAGGATAACCCCCCTCTTGGTTTTGAAATATGTATTTGCAACTGGGGTGGGGAGAGCGCGGAGAGAGACGAGTTTGAAAGTGCACACACTGTCAGGTGACCTTGGGTTGGTTTTATTTTCTTCCCTGGACTTTTCTGTTTTTAAACAAGGGGAGATTTTTGAGGAAAAGAGGGAAAGAGAAAGAAAAGAGGGGAGAAACAGGAAAAGAAAGAAGGGAAAGGAAGAGGAAGAAGGGAGGAGGGGAATAAAGAAGACAAAAAGGAAGGGGAAAAAAAAAAAAAAAGCAGTCGAGGCATATTGTGACTCCCCTGGAGCGGCGACCTGGAGCTGTCTGATCCGCACGGGGAGTGGCAGGAGCCGCAGGTCCTCCAACTGCGCCCAAAAGCGCGCTTCGTGTTTGGGTCCCTGAATCCCGAGGAGGCCCACGGGGCACAAGGCTCCTCGGGGAGAGGGGTCGTCTGAGGAGACTCCCGAGCAGCGAATGGGGACAGGGAGCGGCCGGAACATCCCCTGCCGCGCCCAGTGGCGGCTCCCATTGTCCCCAGCCCGCCTCCAAATCCTCCGCGCCACCAAGCTCCAACCCAGGCCACCTCGGGTCTGGAGCTCAGGGAGCTTCTCTGCATTCCTTCTGGGGGTTTCGGGGTGAGGACGAGCGCGTGCTGGGGGGGAGAAGATGCAAAATTCTATCAGTGCCATTTTTTTTCTTAAAAGTTATTTTTCAATTGAGGTACTTTTAAGGCAAAAAAAAAAAAAAAATCCCAAATTTAGGGTGTCAGTTCCAAAAAGTTTTCACCTAGGAGCAGCATGGGGGCTGGGCGCAGAACTGGGGCGGCGTTGGCGGAACAGGGGCGTCCCTCGTCTCCTCCATCCAGCCTACCGCACCCCCACTCACCTCCACCCTCAGCTTGCAGCGCCCCCCGCGCCAGGGCGCACAGTACCCTTCCCGCCCACCAGGACCGTCCTGGGTTTCCAAGCGCTGCCCCAGCCCGCAGGGACGTTCGGCGGTCCTGTCCCCTCACCCCATCCGCGCACTCCCGCTCAGCGCCCTTCACTCTGCCCCCCACCTCTCGCTCTCAAGGTGTCACTGGCGGAGGGAGATGCTGCCCGCGCTAATCCCGCGCTCACTCAGGCAGCAGGAGGCGAGAGAGTGAGGGCGGGGACTGCGCGGGGCGGGGACTGCGCGGGGTGGGGGGGGGGGGCGCCGGCCGTGACTGCTGGGGGACCTGTGCCAAAGGCCCCAGGCCCCAGCCCCCGCCCCCGCCCCCGCCCAGGAGTTGGTCAGCCTCCCCTTTCTGGTCTCTGCGCATCCACCTCGCTGCGGTGGCTGCTTCCCAGCCCCGAGCGGGTTGCGGGTGGCAATAGGGTACGGCTCGGCTCCAGCTTGGGGAAGCGGCCGAGAGGCAGGCGGAGGGGGGTCCTGGGCCGGGGGCACTCTCCGCAGCACACCTGGCCCGGCAGCAGGAGCTGCTGCTGGAGCGGTGGCACCGTCCCGCCACGGCACGTCTGCCGTGGACCCCAGCAGCCAGGCGAGGGTTGGCGGGAGACGATTTTGCAGGTGCCGGAAGGGCGCGAGGGAGGAGCCTGGTGCCTGGTGGCTCCCGCGGTGGGCGCGAGCGGAGCTCTACTGGGTTTAAAGCCCCCCTCGCCCTCCACACCACCTCTCACCCCTGGCCACACACACCGCCCGATGCCCCGAGAAGTTAGACGGGCGGCTGCAGGGGCAGCTGAACTGTTTACGCGTGTGTGCGTGTGCGCGCGGCCGCAAGTGAGGACCCCCCAGCCTGTCCCGCCTCCTTCCAGGACCCAGCGGGCTGCGCTTCCTCGCCCTTCCCCCGCCCCCAAGTTCCCAGCCCAGGTGCCTGCTTGCTGTACACCAGCGCCCCGGGCGCTGCCGCAGACCCTCTTGCCGCTCCTCCCGCCGTGCTCCCCTGCCAGTTTAGGCTCCTTCCCTCCTCCCTTCTCCGCAGGGTCACTATGGGGACGCGAGGGAGAGATTTGTGTTTAATTCCTGCCGCTATTCAGAAGGAAGAGAAAATAAAGGGACCAAGGGCAACCAGAAAGCAGTTTACTTCAAGCCTTTATTATTGTAGTTTACAAGAAGTTTATATACAGGAAACATTTCCAGCAAAATAGTCACCAAATGGCCTTCGAATCAGGGGCCCTCCACCTCCCTGCCCCACAATCGGCAGCTCTGCCCAGGACTCCCCTCACTTGGGGGCCCAGGCTCTCCCCCCATCTCTCTTTCCCAGACTCCGTTCCCCAGGAGTCCCAGCCTCTTCTGTCTCCCTGGGGCGCTGCAAACCTCGCCAATTCCTCTCAAGCCATCTTCCTCTGGTCCCACGTTGACCCCCCAACCTCCCTCCCACCCATTTACGGTGGTTTCCTCACGGAAACCCAGAGCACTCTCCCCCTCCAGGTTTAGGCGCCGCTTCGAGTCCCCTGCAACTCAGAACTACCCCGTGGTCAGAGCCAGTTAGAGACAGCTCATCATCAGCAGTGGGGCTCCTGCGCACCCAAAGCAAGGGGGGGAACACCCTGCCCACCCCGTCCCCACCCCCTTCCCCAACTCGGGAACAAGAAATAGACACAAAAGCAGTAAGGCACCCCCTCCCTAAGCGCCACAGGTGGGTGCCAGGCAACTAGCACAAGCGGAGCTGACAGCTTGTGGGAACCCAGCTGCGCTCAGGGCGGTTGGGCTCGACCAAGGTCTCTCTGCGCAGTGGGAGGCGCCGGCTGAAGCTTGGCTGAAGCTGCGCTGCAGAGCGGGTGCGAGAAAGTGCTGTAGGGGCAAGTCCTGGGGGCACACAGGCAAGGGTGCACGGCACCTACGCTCACAAAGGGAATTGGAGTGAGCCTGGCAGGTATGCGTGAGACAATCACAGAAGCAGAGTCTTGGGGAGGTAGGGGAGAGTGTTCAGGTAGCTGAGGGTGCACTCAGCCTGAGATCCGTGGCTCAGCGCATCTGTGTCACTGGGGCCTCGCCAAGCTTGACGACTTCGTTTGGGGTGCTTGCACGCGGGCTTCGAATGCTCGAAGGCCAAGCCCGCCAAGTTCAGTTAATTGTCCATTGGCTGTTTTACACCCTACGGGGCCTAGCGCCATGCAGTTGCTCATCATAGCGCTCTAGCCAAGTGCGCAGCTCAGAGACCTGGTAGCCGTCAGGGCCACGGCCGCCCTGGTACATAATGGTGCCACTCTGTATGACGTAGAGACGCTCAAAGTAGGCGCCATAGGCCGAGCTGCTGGAGTTGGCCATGGTGTCGAGGACCAGAGAGCAGCCAGGGGCACCTCGCTGCAGCACCCTCGCAGCGCTGACCCGGTCCTCCAGGCTTCGGTGCTGCGGGATGATGTAGGGGGAGTCCGTGGTGATCCAGCCGTCAGAAGGGTGCGCTTCCTCGATATAAATGATGAGGAAGTCCACGTCGCGCTGGTACTTGGTGACCAGGCGCTGGAAGGCGCTCATGCGCGCCATGAATGGTGGTCAGGTGCAGCTGCCGAAATTGAGCACCAGCGGGCGGTTCCCTTGCGCGTAGTCAAGGATGCGCCGGCTCTGGAAGCCCTCGGGCAGGATCACCTCCGAGTTGGGCGCCGGACCGCCCTCGTGTGCCTGTTTGAAGAAATCCAACTTTTGGCCGTGCCACACCGCTTTGAGCGACGCCAGGGTGCACAGGCGGTTGTCGTCGGACACGCAGATGGGCGGGTCGTCGGGGGGCACCTCCTCACCTTCACTGTTGAGCTCCACTTCAGGCTCGGGCTGCCCCCGACGGCGGCGGCCCAGAAAATGCTTGCGGATGCACAGGAAGTCGAGGAGCCAGAGCATGAAGGCCGTGCCGAGGAAGCGCGGGAACAGCACGAGGCACGAGGCGGTCTGGGCGCAGAGCCTCAGGGAGTGAAGCAGCAGGGAGCGGAGCATGGTGGCTGCAGGCCCAGAAGCCCCCTGGGACCCTTCGCCTTTGCCCACCACCAACCGCGACGCGGCCTGGCGAGACATCTGGGCTTCGGCCGTGCAGGGAGCTCAATTTATAGCCACGGCTTCAATTGGCGGGAGACTCCACCTCCGGCCCTGGCCCGCCCCCTTGCAACTTGAGCCCGAAGGGATCACCCAGCGGTGTGGCCAATGCCCTAGAAATCGTGGGCCGAGGGCGGGCGCAGGCGGGCGGAGGGCGGAGCGGCCCGGCCTGGGGCCGGCGAGGGCGGGACTGGGTCCCACAGCAGGCTCTCGAGGCGGGGACCCCAGCCGCCGCTGCCGCAGGGGACCAGAAGCCGGACCTGAGACCTGGCCGTCCGCCGTGGAGGTCCTCCAGCTAAGGCCAGCGCTGCGCGCGGCCCTAGTCCCCGAGGCCTGGCTCCGGCCCGCGCCCCTCTCGCCGCGCACCTGAGCTGAGCTCCCCGGCGGCCGCTGCGCCGCGCCGGAGCTCCGGTTCGCTTCCCGCGCGCCGCCGCCAACGCCGCCCACACCGCCGCCGCTCGTGCGGGGCCGCTGCCCAGGTGCCGCGGGAGTCCAGGTCCGCGGCCGCCGCTTCCGTGGCCCAGGCTCCCGCCCCGCCGAGGACGCGGGCCCGCGAGGAGGCAACTTTGGGTTCCCGCCGCCTTCCCGGCTCGCCCGCGGGCGCCGCTCTCCTGCCGGAGCCCGCCCGCCCGCCTCCCGCGCGCGCTCACACTCGCGCCTCGCACACGGCCGCCCCCCGCACCGCCCCGCCACGCACACCGCGCTCCGCGCCCCCCGCTGCTGCCCGAGGCCGCCGCGCGCCGCTCTAGCCCGCGCGGCTCTGGCCGCGCCCGCCCCGTCCCATCTCCTTCCAGCGGGGCGCCGCGGTTCTTGGGTCAGCGGCCGCCGGGGCCCGGCTGGGAGGTGCGGAGGGCAGGGCCCGCGGGCGGGTTAGGGCCCGGCGCCGGAGACGGGAAGGGCCGGGGAAAGCGCCGCCGGCCCTGCGCCTCCAGCCGACCCGGGAGCGCCCCGGGCGCGGGGCGCTGCGGGCGCGGGGCGCAGGGCAGCGGGCGCGGGGCGGCGCCGGCCCCGGGCGGCTCTCCCACTAGGGGTAGCTGTTGCCTGAACGCCGGAGCGCTCCCCTCTCGCCGCTTGCCTCGCCCAGCGCAGCCCCGGCCGCCGGGCGCACCCGTCCCGTTCGTCCCCGGACGTTGCTCTCTGCCCCGGGAACGTCGAGACTGGAGCGCCCGAACTGAGCCACCTTCGTGGACCCCGAGCGCGGCGGCCCGACTCACCGCGGAGGCGCCCGGAGGCGTAAAGTGCGTACTTTCAACCGTAAATGTGTGTTGAGGCTTTTAGGGGTGCGGGGTAACTCCCAAACTACGTGGGGCCCTGGCCGGCCCTGCCGCCGCGTCCAAGACCTTCTGATCCCTCGCTGCGCTTGGCGCGGGGTGGGCGACTTGCGGTCAGGGGCGGCGGGGCGGCGGGGCGGGGCAGTGTCTTGACCTGGGGTCCCCATAGGCCGGCAGCAAGTCTTGCTTCGCTTTGGACCGCTGTGTCCCCCAGGGCAAGGCCTGGCTCGGGTTGCAGCGGTCTGTCCCCGGTTTGGAGAGCTGAACTGCCTAGGACGCTTTCGCAGTCGCGGGGTCTTGTCCGGAGCGGCGGGGCGTGAGCCAGAGTCGGAGATTGCCGCCACCGCCTGTGTCCCGTGCGCCTCCCGCCCAGGGGACCAGCTGCCTAACTTCTCGGGACAGAGACAGCGCTCGCGCCCAGGGCCGAGGTAGGAGTTGGCTGGGCCCTACAGGGTGCGGGCGAATCGCTTTCGGCAGCGAAGGAACAAGTTGGGAGAAGTCAACTGCAGGACAAGGGCCCCGGCGGGCGCGCAAGTAGGCACCCGCCTTGGGTAGATGTCTTCCCCTCTGGTTTGGTTTTCACAGCCCTGGTGGGACCCTCTGCCCCGTGAGCTCCCCAAAAGACCTGTGGCTCCCGCAGGTCAAGTCCTTGAGTGTGCGTGGGGGTCGCCAGGGGGCCCCTGTGTGTGTCCCCTTTTCCCTCTCTCCAGTCGGGCGATTTCTCTGCTGTCTTGGGCAGGGGGCACACATCCAGGAGCTTCCTACCTAAGGGAGGCCAGCCTGCTTTCTCCTGTTCTTCTTAGTGCCCCCAAACTGCCCCTGGCCACCTGGGTAGTGGTCTTTCAGATGGGCTATCCAATCCTACGTTTTCCACACCTGCCTGGGGGATCCGCGCGCCTGCCCCCCACGCCGGCAGGGCACCTCTGAGTCAGCAGATCCTCCCCTTTTCTGCTCCCTTTTCTTTGAGGGGGAGAAGTAGAGAGAGGCCTACTTGGCAGGTCTTTGAGAAGGTATTTGGGGGACTTCCGAGGTTGCTTTTTCCTGGGCAGGGACAACGGGATGTGGGGGGTTCCAGATTTTGCTGGACAATCTCTCAAGCCCTGGCTCCTTGATTTCGGGGAGGTGCCAGTGTAGGGCTTGCGTCCTGCTCTGCCCGCACGGCAGTTGGGGCAGGGGCACGGGGTAGTTCCCCAGGTCCCTTTCCCACATTCAGTTTTAGAAAATGAATAAGCCGCCTTGGGCTGGGAAAGCCTTTCTGTGCTGCCTGGGATCTGCTGGGGGTGGTGTGCATGTGTGTGCGTGTGTGTTATGTGCATTTGCCTGTGAGTGCATTTGTGCTCGTGTGGAAGGTGTGGTCTGAGCAGATGTAAGACGGTCCCCTCTGGGGGCCCAGCCCAAGCAGTAGCACCCGAATCCATGCTCCTTCTAGCCCTGGGGACCCTCAGGAGAGCAACACTTGTTCTTAGGGCTGTCACCTGTTCTGGCTGATCTGTTGCTGTTTCTTGAGCAGACAGACTACATTCCACACCTCAGGATTCCAGAACATTGGACAAGGCGCTCAGGCCCATCTGGCTCCCACAGCCTCTCGTGCAGGTGAGGACAGACCTGAGGTCCAGGTGATGCTAGTCTGTGGGACACAGAACCCGGCTTAGTGACTCCTGCTGCAATGTCCTCCCTCCAGCTTGTTCTCCTGGCCCTCTCCTCCCTCTCCTAGACCCTGTCTCCTCCAGAGCAGCCCCTGGCCCCCTGGCCCATCCAGGTGCACCCCCAGCTCACCGTAGCCCCCTCCTGCCTCTTGCCCACACTGTTCTGTCCTGTCCCAGAGGTCAGAAGGGAGAGTGCTAGCCCAAGACCAAGACCCACCCAGGACTTGGTGGAGTGCCAGGCATCGCCCAGAGATGGGGGCCCCAGTGGGCCTGGCAGGCTCCCCTGTGGGGGGACCAGAGTTGGAGCTGGGGCTGCTCCTCCTGCCACCCTGTCCCCCTTCCTGCCTGCCCTCTTACAACTCCAGCAGGGGGCGGGCGGGGGAAAGAAAAGGAGGGACAAGTTGGACTGGGTCCTTTGGTGTCTAGGAGCAACTTGGAGAGAGGCTGGGGGAGGGGACGGGCGGCAGGGCCCTGACACAGCTGGGGAGGGTTGGCCTTTGGATGGCCTGCTGATCTGAGACCATCCCCCTGGGGCTGTCTGCCCGCGAAAGGGCAGGCTTGGTGGACCTGCTCTGAACCCCCCGGCACGGGGTGTGGTGGGCGTGTGTGCTGTGGGCACGGCCTTTGTCTTCCTTCTGGTAGAGCAGCACCCAGTGCCCAGAGAAGTTGTCACTGAGACTTCCCTTTTGGGTGGGATGTCCCAGTAGCCCTCCGTGCTCCCGGCAGGACCTTCTGAGGCTGCAGAGAGGAGGCGGTCCAGCCCCCGCACCTGGAGAAGAGACTTGGAGAACTACGGGCGTGCGCCCCTGTGCCCTCGCCCCTGTCTGCCCGGCTCTTGGCCCTCCTTGGCCCTTCGTCCCCCCAACTGGCCTCCTGATGCTGAGGGAGCTCCCGGGTGCTTTCCTTCCTTTTCCTTCCTCTGAGCTTCCACTCATGCCGTTCCCTCTTCCCTTCTCCCTCCCCCTGGAGACTCCTATTCCTCCTTCTCCTCCATTGCCCTCGCCTCCACCTGGGCCCTCGCTGGCTGCAGCTCACCGTCCTCCCTCAGCCGTCCTCCATTGCTGCAGCCTGGACAGCGGCTGTGTGTCACCACTGGTTTCTGCATCTGCCGCCCACTCCAGACCCGCCCCTCCCAGGCTGGCTGGGCCAGGATCCTCTGCAGTGACAAACCCAAACCAGCGCCAGGGAGACGCCCAATAAACCTTTGTGAAATGAGTAAATCAGTGCAGTGTGGACTTACTGAAAACTCCCTGTTTGGGGAGAATTTCAAGATATTTCATTCTGCCCTTTTGCACACCTGCAGCCGAGAGCAAGGTAGGGCAAGTCGGCACCGGGCGGAGTGAGGTCATTTAGGACCTGCTGCTGTGAGCAGACGACAGTTCCTGGGAAGTCTCCTTTGGGTGTGGCATCCAATGAATGCTTCGGTCACCTGGCCACTGGGCCAGTCTGTTTTCCTTTCTGGACTGCACGGGTCCTCCCACGGGCACCTAGGCCCTCACAGATGTGCTTGTACTTCCCACTTGCTTAAAGAATGATTTCTTCATCCATCTTAGCGAGGCCGAGCATGTGGACACCCCTGAGGGGTGGCTAAGGGATCAGAGGTCTGGCCAGAGAGGGGTCCCCCGCATAGGAGGGCTGCATCCCCCTGGGAGTTTGAGGCAGGACTGGAGGAGATAGTGGGGCTCTGGGGGGTGGTTGGGCAGCCCGGGAGCCAGGCCAGGAGACCTTGTCGGGGCCCCAGGCGCTGGATCTAGCCAGGGCGTTTTGGTGGCATCTCAGGGTTGGAGGAGGCCTGGGGCTCCAGGCCAAGGAGAGGGAAGGCCTGGGAGGCAGGGCCCTGGCCACTTGCTCTGTGACCCTGGGCACGCCTTGCCCCTCCCTCGGACCTCGTCAGAAGAGGCTTGAGTGACTGCTTTCCAATGCCTATCACATGCTGTCGCTCCACACTGCAGAGGTTCTAGGAAGTTCTAGGAGATCCTGTGGCTGCTCGGGGACCTGTGAGAGCCCGGATTGAGGGTGGAGGTGCCCCGTGCTGCTCCTGCCGGGCCTCACGCTCTGTCACTTCTGCCCAGCATCATCCTCGCCTCCTGTTCCTGCCACAGCTCTGGGCCCCACTTTTTGGCCCATCCCTTCCCCTTGGGCCCAGCCTGAGCTCTGCCTTGTTCCTGGCATGGGTGCCCTGTGCTCCCTGGCGCTCAGCCAGCCCGCTGGGGACAGAGGCTGCCCTAGGCTCCCAGGTTCTGCCTGGGGCTTGGCTGGGCATCGGAATGCTTGGGTCCGTCCCTCCTTTCTGTCTCTGACCCTTTCTGGAAAAAGCTGGGGTCCAGCCAGCCACCTTTTCTTATCTGAGCCTCAGTTTCTCCAAAGGAGAGGTGGGTCCTGCCTTGACTGAGCTGTGTACACCATGGCACACAGGGCACATGGCAAGTGTACGCGCGTGCATGTGCATGTGTGAGTCCGCGTGCGCGCGCGCGTGTGTCTGCTGCTTGTGCCCAGCCTTGTTCCAGAGCAGACTTTGGGCTTCCTCCAGAGGCTGTGGCACGCTAGAAGATCACACGAGTGCAATGAGAAAGCAAAGCGGGAGGAAAGACCCACCTCCATTTGAGGACAGAGTGCAGCTGCGGCGTCCTCCACTTGGGCCGTGGGACAGCTGCAGATGCTGCCCTGATCGTCCTGCTGGTGGAATCTGATTGGTTGTGATCCCGACATCCAGGGCATGAACCTGGCTGTCCGACTGAGCCCCACGTGTGACTGCGTGTGGCCACGCTGCGTCAGAAATGTGGCCCCACCACTTAGGAGGCACACGGGGCTCGGTCTGCCATCTAAACCTTGGGCTGATCACAGCACAGACCCTCCAGGGCTGTGTGCGAATCACGAGATGAGGGCGGGGCCCCAAGCTTGGCGTGGCCGTTGGCCAGAGTGAGCCTGCGAGGAGGAGATGCCACAAGCTCCGCGTGTGTGCTGATGGTGCACCAGCTTGGGCTGTTCCATGGTGGGAGGCATCCTCCTGAACCCTTTGTCCTTCCAGGGGCCCCTCCACCTTGGGCACTGGTCCTGCCAGGCTCCTGGAGGGGTTCTTGGCACACAGAACCAGTCAGGCCCATTTCTGTCCTTGAGGTGCTCCCTAGCGTGGCAGGGCCCTCGAGGAGGTAGCAGGGACACCTGGCATGTGGGGCCATGTCGAGAGGCATCTCAGGAGGTGGCCATTGGCAGAGGGACAGCCTCTGGTTCCGTGTGGCTCCCTTTGCAGGCTGGCTCCTGCTGCAGTAGCGGAGCGCCTGCCTCAGGAGGGATCTGCCTGTTCTGGGCCTCCTCTTCGCTGGTGCACGGAAGGCTCTAGTCACCTGCAAGGACCTCCTGGAGCAGGTGGGCGAAGGGCCACGGGGCCAAGTCTGTGTGGCTCTGTGAGTCCCAGCACGAGCACAGCACGTGCTCACTCTGCCACAGCCCAGCTGGGTGATATCAGGCAGGTTATCTGAACTCTGTGCCTTGATCTCCTCATCTGCAAAATGGGTGGAACATTCGACCCGCCTCCCAGGGAGGTTGCTGTGAGAAAAAGTGTGGTCATGTATGCATGGCCCCTGGACAGCTCCCAGCGCACTGAGCGCCCACTGTAAGCCAGCACTATGTGCTGGTGTCACAACCCCTGCTCTCAGGCACTTCAGGAGCTATGTCCAGGCCCCCAGCTTGGGCCACTCCTTCCCCACAAAGGCCCTGCCAGGTTGATGAGTTGTGGAGCCCCCCATCCTGGGAGCCCTTCTTGGTGCTGAGGCACTTTCCTGCCCCCAGTAATTGTGTTTTGTTAGGACCCTTCAGGTTTGCACATGACAAAACATCATCCAAATGAACTTAGGCTAAGAAGCAATTTACTGGCTCTCTCCAGTGAAAAGTGCAGGGAGAGCCATGCCTTCAGGCATGGCTGCATCCAGGTGCTCAACAGACACTGCCAAGGCCCTGCTCCTCCTGGCTCTCATCTCCACTCTAGGGGGATCTCTCCACACATGCCAAGATGGTCCCAGGAGCTCCAGCTCATGGGGTCCTTGCGGCACATGTCCTGGCCATGGGAGAGAGCACAATCTGATGGGAGCCTGAGGGCTGGGGTCAGCCCTGGTTCTTGTGCCTGTCTCTGGGAGAGATGGGTCCCAACCTGCAAGAACTGAGCAGATCCTCGTGGCTGGGGGCGGGAGGTGCTAGCAGACACACACAGGTCTCCCCCACTAACTACAAGGATAGCAACAAAAACAACGGCTGCCCTTTCTCAAGCGGTTATGATGTGTGTCATAAAAGTCTACCTTTTAATAGAATAGAGACTTTTATTACCCCCATTTTACACATGACAAAACTGAGGCTCAGAGATGTGAAGTGATTTGCCTAAGGATGCACAGCTAATGTCTGACCCCACAGCTCACACTCAGAAGTTAGCAGGAGGTGTCCCAGCAGCACACTGTGGGGGCAGAAGGGGCCCACCGATGGAGGAGAGGTGGGGAGTGGGAGGCAGGGAGGAGGGGATGTTGCGAGCTGGCCTCTGGCTTGTGCGGTGGGGAGGCAGCCCTGGAGAAGAGGTTTGTGGGGAGGTTGCTGAGTTCTCTAGGGACACGCTGAGTTGGAGGTGCCTGTGGGCGTCAGAGAGAAGATGCTTGAGATTGGCGGGTCAGGGGCATGAGCACCCTGGGAATGACAACGGCCTCATCCACTTTGCATCTGGAATTTCACAGTGTCAGGAGCGAAGATGCTGCTGACAAGCCAGGAGCACCTCCATCTCGGCGGAGAAGCCAGCCAAACCGCGGGGCACGGGCTGAGCGCCTAGCCTGGGATAGTGTCCACAACCGCGGCCACGGGCAGGCTCGTCAGAGACCGCGTGGCAGCGGCACAGAGAGAAAGTGGCCCCCACACGAGAGCCGGTGTGGAGCCTGCTGGGGCCGTGTCTGCGCAAGGCAGCCACAGGCGAGTCTCACGCTGGAGTGGGGCCCTGTGGGGCTGCTCGGCAGAGGGTGTGGGTACAGGGAGGTGTGAAGAGTTAGGGCTATCTTTGGACTCAGCCAGGACTTGGTCCCAGGGCTGTGACAGTGGTCACATCCTCATCACCTGCCATCAGGGTGCCCAGGCTGGACTAGACCTGGGCTCAGGGTGAGGGAGCTCCCTGTGAACCAGGATTCTGCAGCCCTGTCTTCCTTCCCGTCCTAGGGGTGGCTGTTCCTGGGGTTGGTTGTTTTACCTGGGACAAGAGCCTGTGTCAGTTACGCAGTCCATCATGCTGGAAGTACAGTTCCCTGGATGACAGCGGAAAATGCATTCTAAGTTATTTTTCAGGAATATAGTAACAGCCGCACCAACTACTCTGCCTAATAGAAATAGCAGAACTTTAAGTCCCTACTGTGTGCCAAGTACTCAGCTAAGTGTGTCTTAATCCTGTGGTAGGGAGCTCTTGCCCTTTGCACAGCTGTGAAATGGAGGGAGGCTCTTCGAGGGGAGTGTGTGCCCAAAGTCCAACCAAGAGGTGGTGCTGAATGGCATATCCACCCATACACCCACCTGTACACCCACCTACCCACCCATCCACCCATCCACCCATCCATTCACCCAGCTACCCAGCCACCCACCCACCCATCCATCCACCCATCCACTCACCCAAGTACCCACCCATCCACCCACACATCCACCCATCCATCCACCCATCCACCCATCCATCCACCCATCCACCCATCCACCCATCCATCCACCCATCCACTCACCCAAGTACCCACCCATCCACCCACCCATCCACCCATCCACCCATCCATCCATCCATCCACTCACCCAACTACCCACCCTCCTACCCACCCACCCACCCATCCATCCACCCATCCACTCACCCAACTACCCTCCCACCCACCCATTCATCCATCCCGTCACAAACCAAATCTCTGCCACTGTGCTGTCACCTCAGATCTTCCAGTGATTCCTGTCACCCTGGAGATAAAATCCAGGCATCTCAGGGTGGCCAGGACCTTTCTCATGAAGACCTGCTAGGACGATGCCAATTTCAGGGAGAATCTAGTGGTGAGCCCACAAGAGCTTACCCCAAGGGACAAGGAGGCTGCCTGCCTCTGCGACACTGTCCCACAGGGCAGAAAAGGGTGCAGTCCCTAGGGTCAGAGCACCGTGCCTAGGCAGGTGGGGTCTGTGCCATCCCAAAAGCCAACACCTGGACCCTCGGGGTGTCTTGGGAGCTGGAGCCCATCGCAGCTGATTGGCTCACTGCGGAAGAGCGCCTGCTTTTTCCAGTTGCCTGCTTCCTGTCCTAGAGGCCCAACACCGAGGTTGGGAACCCCCCTCTGGGGGTGTTGTGGGGGGTCTGGGGAGTGAGCCGTGGACAGGCTGGCCTGACGGGCCTTCCAGGCCTGTGGGAGGACCCCTAGGAACTGCTCCCTGAGATCACAGGCCTGCAGGGGCCCTGCTGGGTGTGTGCTGTCATGGTGGGGGCCTGGAAGACCTGAAGGCAACCCCCAGGGGAGAGACTGGAACCCCAGGAGGGCGGGATCCAGCCACCTGAAGCTGCAGTCAGGAGATGCCTATGGCAGGGCAGAGAGACCTGGGTGGGGAGGGAGATGCCAGAGCCTCGTTCTGGAGCAGCTGTCGAAAGGCGAAGAGCTGGGCCGTGTTTGGGCAGGTGTGACAAGAGGTGTTGGGAAGGTGGCCCAGGGAGAGGGATGCGCGTGCGGGAAGCCGAGACCTCCCCCTCCACCCTCCCCTCCTCCCTTCCCACCCTCCCTCTCCCTTCTTTCCTCTATCTTCCCTCCCCCCCTCCCCTCCCCCATCTGCG
>RJWJ010024166.1:0-25106 GCA_004363605.1 Indri indri
TGGGGGACCGACATACTTTTCCCTCTCTAATCATGTGTCCACCCATCACTTTTTTCCCTCACCCCCAACACACACACCCTTCTTAGCACAACTTCTGAGATACAGGATTAGGATCCACGAAATCAACACCTTTTAAAGACACTTCAGCCTGAGTTCACACATTTCCCAGACTTCAGGATCAGCACAGCCCAGCAGGAGACACCCCCCTCCCCTTTCAAAACAAATGCCTTTAAGGGGTGGAGACAGGTGATTGAAGAGGTTGGCTAGGTCCCCGATTTGGGGACTAAGGTTAGGACAGTAACCACCAGCTTGCCAGAAATCTTTCCAGACTTGGGGGGGGAGGTGGGAGGTGGGAGGGCAGGGAGGAGAGGAATGGGGTGGGAGATGGGGAGATCCTCCTCCTGGGGCTTCAGGATGTGAAAACCAGAAGCTGCTGTCGAGGTAGTCGGATGAAGGTTAGGAAGCCCAATCGCCCGAGGTTCCAGGCAGGGCCTGCGGCGTCTCCAGCTTACCCATTGCACCAACTAAAGCCCCTGCAGCCCAAGCGCGCGCACACTCAGGTCAGGCATTTCCCCACCAAGCCCCCCACCCCGAACCTAACCCTAGCGAGGGCTCCCCTCCCTCCCGGCCAGCCCTAGGCCTCCATCATTCCCCTCCCCGCCGGGCTCCCGGCCCCGCCTTCGCCTTACACTGAATGGGCGGGTAGCAACTGGGGTCCTCGCCGCCGGGCTGGCAGCGGCTGGAGAAGGCGCTGCGCGGGGTCACATAGTTGCTGGGGAAGATGCCCACTCGCTGGTTCAGCTGCCCGGTCCACCAGCCCTCGTCGCCGGACACCTGCGAGTCCTTGGACAGCACTTCCACCACGTCGCCCAGCCGCAGGGTCAGCTCGTCCTCTCCAGCCGCCTCGTACTCGAACACCGCCGTCCAGTAGGGCAGCGGTGCGTCGGAGCCCAGCTCCCCGGGGACCGCCGCCGCCGCCTCCTCCTCCTCTTCCTCCTCCTCCTCGGCCCCGGCCCCCGCTCCGTCCTCCCCCGGCGGGGCGGCAGCGGCGGCGCTCGCCAGGCAGCCGAGAAGCGCTCTGGAGGGCTCCATGGAGCGGCCGATCCATAGGGTGCGGGGCTGCCGCCGCCCGCAGGAGCCGCCGCTGCCTATTGTTCATGCGGCTCCGCGGAGCTGGGAGGACCCCCCTCCCGCGACGGTGGCCGCAGGTAGGGCCCGGGCTGGCGGGGCTGGGAGAGCCGGCTCGCGGGGCTGGCGGGGCTACGAGTGCGCCGAGCGCGAGCGCTCACTGCAGCATAGTGGCGCGGCGGGCCGGAGTCCCCGCCTGCCCGCTCGCACCCCCGGGCGGCCTCGCCACCTCCGCCTCCGGTACCTGCTCGCGCAGCCGGTGCCCGCCGCCGCCCGCCGACCACCGCTCCCCTCTCCGCCCCGCGCCGCGCCGCGCCGCCCCGCCCCCAGCGCCGCCCGCTTGCCGGGGACCACCTGACGTGGGCCTGGCTCCGCCCCAGCCCTGCGGACCCGAAGGGGCGCGGCCGCCCGGCGCCCCGGCCCGCCCCCCGCGCAGCCCGCCTTCCCATTGGCCGCGGCCGGCCCGTGCACAGGTTTCTCTCGCCGCGGTTGGAGCAGCCAGGCCAGCCACCCAGCGGCCACCCCGCAGGTCCCTCTCCACCCACCGCCCCTCCGGCGCGCCGCCCCCTTTGCGGGCTCTCTCGTTCTCAAACCCAGGTCGACCCATTTCTCTCTCCCATTGGCCCGCCGCGGCCCCAGCCATTGGTGCGCGATACCTGTCCATTTACCGGGAGAGTTCAACACCTCCTCGCCGGAGGAGGCGCGGGCCTCATTGGATGCGTGAGGAGGGAAGGGTGGCCCTGAAAGGTAAGGCCGAGCCTTCATTCTGACTGAAAAGGCTGGAGAGGACGGCGCTCCCTTTGTTCGCCGCGGATGGGCAGGGGCTCCACTGGGCAGCGCCGATGTTCTTCAGCCCAAAGGGGCTTCTGAAAGTGAGCAGAGGAGGAGCGAGCTGGGTGGCACCTCCCGAGAGCGCTGTCTTCCCCAGGTCCCGTTTACAGTTGGATTCTCCCCTCTCCAGGATCCGGCTCTGCCCCAGCCAACCTGGTGGATCAGCTTCCGCTCCCCCCTCCTCACGCGCACACTCCCACCCCGAAACCTTTCACCTCCCACGTGAGACTTAGGCTCATCGGAATGTTTATTAGAAGAACTCTGAAAACCACAGTTCTCGGCTCTCTGAAGACTGCACACAGCTCGCCCTTTCCTGGGTTCCTGTAAGAAGAAATTCCAATGCCATCATTTTATTAGCATTTAGAAAGGCAAGAGACCACCTTACTGGTGCTTCAAGCTGAGACTGGGAACGCTGTCGTGAAATAGGCTTGGTCTCTGAAAAGAATCAACTTTTCTACACTCCAGAGTTTCTTTTGCCTTGTGAATTGCACTTCGGATCATGGTGACGTCTATAGAGCTCAGATAAAGAAGAACCAAAATAGAATATATATACAAAACGATGCTGCAGTTCTTGAGCAAGGGCTGACCTCTTCCTACATGCCTTTCTTATACACTAAGAAAGAAGGAGATAGGTGGCCTGTACTGTTTCTTCTGTGCTTTAATCCAATCATAGCAATGTCGACTTCCAGTAAGAAAGGATCTCTGATATTTCAAAACAAGCCAGTGCTGATGGATCTATCCCAATCTCTACCAAACTTTGTTATTTTTCCCCTTTCAGTAGTAGGAATAGACACGATTTATTTAGCAAGAGTTAGCGCTTTTGCTAAATTTTAGTTTGGGGCTTATTATTAGACAAACTGAAGACAGGTGGGCAATTTGGAAAAATTACCAGACAGCTGCATGCCCCCGGGAAAGTGCTTAACACTGTATTTTAGTCTGCTCATCCTTAAAGTGAGGGCAGTGAACTGGAAGATCTGTGTTCTTATAGCCTGTACATTCTGTGGTTTGCACACAAATATGGCTACACTGTATACCTAGGCATCCCACACATTTGAGGTCTTATAGAAGAGGGGAGATGGCCGGGCATTCTGGCTCATGCCTGTAATCCTAGCACTCTGGGAGGCCACAGTGGGAGATTCACTTGAGGTCAGGAGTTTTAGACCAGCGAGACCCAGTCTCTGCGAAAAATAGAAAAACAAAAAATAGAAAAACTAGCTCAAGAGCGAGACACAGTCTCTACAAAAAAATACAAACTAGCTACACATGGTGGTGTGTGTCTGTAGTCCCAGCTACTCAGGAGGCTGAGACAGGAGATCCCTTGAGCCCAGGAGGTGGAGGTTGCAGTGAGCTATGATGGCACCACTGCACTCTAGCCTGAGAGCTGAGCAAGACCTTGTCTCAAAAAAAAAAAAAAGGGAGAGGAGAGAATGTTTTAACTTGGGGGGAAGAGTTTTATGAACTGGGTGTAGACACACAGAGAAAAGCAGAAACAGGAAAAAATACCAGAAAGAGAAAAATGTCAGTAGTGGTTCTCTTTAAGTAGTAGGATTATGAGAAATTGGGTAATTTTTATTGTCATTTTCTTATCTGTAATTTTCTTGTTCTACTATATATAGTTTTGTGGATTCCCTCCCCTCCCTGGGAGAAGGAAAGGTGGCGGGGGGAAATCCTTGATCCCTCTCAATAGGAAAACTCTAATTCCCTGTACAACTAAATCTTTAATGCCAAAGTTTATGTTTAGGATCTCATGAAGAGTCATTCATCAAACATTTCAACAAGTCACTCAGGAAATATCTGTTGAATGCATAAGTGCTAGGAATTCAAATGAGGGAAGATCCTTCAGAGCAAAGTTGTCTGGAAGGGCTTCATGGAAGAAGGCGAACCAGAACAGGCCCTGCAGGCATCGTGGGTAAAGCAGGCAAGAATCTGTTCAGGAGCCGGGCGCGGTGGCTCACGCCTGTAATCCTAGCACTTTGGGAGGCCGAGGCAGGCGGATCGTCCTGAGCTCAGGAGTTCGAGACCAGCCTGAGCAAGAGCGAGACCCTGTCTCTACCAAAAATAGAAAGAAATTAATCGGACAGCTAAAAATATATATAGAAAAAATTAGCCGGGCATGGTGGCACATGCTTGTAGTCCCAGCTTCTCGGGAGGCTGAGACAGTAGGATTGCTCGAGCCCAGGAGTTTGAGGTTGCTGTGAGCTAGGCTGACGCCACGGCACTCGCCCCAGGCAAGAGAGTGAGACTCTGTCTCAAAAAAAAAAAAAAAAAGAGGCTGTTCAGGAAAGGAGGGAGGGGGTGGGCACAGCCACAGAGGTAGGAAAACATGGAAAGGTAGGCCCATTTGGATGGAACAGAAGAATGAGAAAGAACTCTGAAAAGATAGGTTGAGACCAGATTGTAGAGGGCTTGTAATTTCTTGATTCATACTAGTAATTATGTAATTGATTATTTGTAATTATTTAATGTCCAATGTGTTCACCATAAGGGTGGAGACCAGTCTGTCTGGTTCTCCCAGCACCTAGAGAGTGCATAGCACATAGTTGATTCTCAGTACATATTTGCAACTGGATGGCTCACTTGAATACCAGGCTAAGAAGCCTCGATTTTGTTTAGCAGATAAAAAAGGTTATAAATGAAAGGTTTTGAGCAGGGCTGCAAGGTGATCAAATATTTCCTTCACTGAGGACTAGAATGGATGAAGAATGGATGAGAAGATGCTTACATTGGGCATTGAAGGATGTATACAACTTGATTAGTAGAAAATACAAGGTGTGGAAATAGAAATTAATGTAATGGGTAGCAATAATAAAAATCCCAGCCAGAGAAGAGGGGAGAGTGCAAAAAGGGAGTGATGGGAGATAAAATTGACCAAATAAAAGAATAGAAGATTGTAAAAGACTTTGAAAGCCATGTAGAATTACCAAGATTTTGCCACTATTTGGTTTTGAGCAGCATGTTGACAAACGTCACCCAAAAAAGGGAACATTTTCTCTACCACGCTGAAAAGTACAGCATAAGGCAGGGAGAAAATCATAGCAATCAGTGATGCAAGCTGGCATTAGATTTAAGTCAGCAGATCATGGTTTATCCTGGCTGTGTCTTTTAAAACCCGTGTGACTTTGGGCAAGATACCTGTTTGAACCTCAGTTTCCTCATTTTTAAATAGGTGTAATGATAATAAAACCTGATTTTTAATGGATGTTTATAGGGTTACATGAGGCAAGACATACAAAAACTCTCAGCATGCTGCTCACACCCGGTAAATATTCAACATGTTTATTTCCTTCTTTCATCTGCCCATTACTCTCAGAAACACCCTTTAATTGCACCCTAGAAAATGGTAGAGGCCTCTTGACTGGAAGTTGGATCTAGGGTTTTTCCCTAAAAAGAGAGAGAGAGAGAGGAGCAGGGAAGGAAAAAGGAACAAAAAGGAGAGGAAAAGGGAAAAAAAAGGAAGGGGAAAAGAAAGGAAGGAAGACAGGGAGGGAAGGGAATGAGGAAGAAAAAGAAAGAAAGAGAAACAGAAAAGGGAGGGGAGGGAAGGAAGGAAGGAAAGAAAAGGCAAGCATCATAGACTAATAATGAAGAGTCAGGGGTCTGGGACCCTGACTGAATTTGAATCTGTGCTTACTGTGTGCCCCAGACCCTCATCCAGAAATTAGGGATAATAGTATTTATCTCCCTGGCCTCCTGGAATGATTAAATGACACAATGTATGTAATGTGCTAGCATGTGGTTGCTGTTATTATTATTATTTCGGCCTAAAATATGACTTAGTAAATGAATGTCACCCTCTCCTTGGTTCTTTCAGGAAATATTTCAGATTAGTACTTTGATGCTAAAATCCCTCAAGCAGATGTTGACCTTTTCTAAAAGAGCGAGCCCACCCCTCTCACCTCTCATGTTATGTGCTTTCGGGAAAGGAGCCCAAGTTCCTGATTCATAAACTCCGTTTGCATTAAATGTGATTTTAAGCAACTGGTTGGAAAGGGTGTATGCTGGAGCTGAGGGAACTGAAGCTTTGGAGTCAAACAGACTTGAGTTCAAGTTCCTGATCAACTAATCATGACTCTGGATGAAGCACGTCAACTCAACTCTCTGAGCCTCCATTTCATTATTGGCAAAATGAGATTGTGTAAAATGGGGTTGTTTTGAGGGTCAGATGAAGTAAGGGTCCTTCTGGCAGTGCCTAATATTAAATACATAATAGGTGCTAAATGTATTAATGGTAAATGTTCTCATTGCAATGGATAGCATTTTAATTCTTGTCTTCTGTGAGTTCATTTGGCTTGAAACATCAAAATAGTAAGAAATCGTCCCTCCTTTTCTTCTTCTCCCTTCTGTCTCCTTTGAAAACCTCAGTTTAGAAAAGGAATAGATTATGGGGGGCTGATTAGAATATCACATCTCTGGAGCTATTTGCATTTTAACATGATCAGAGCCTTTAATCGAGGAGCGAAGGTCAAATAGAAGGTCTGCTTCATCCAGCCTGGTGATAAAGTGAGCCCATGGGACAGGTCTCTGTGAGATTACACTGCTTAAGACCACGTTGGGTCTGCAAAGACTGCATTTCAGCCTTTTAGCCAAGGGTCTCAAATAGGTCCAGTCAAAAGAAGAGTGATTCCATTAATGATAAAATTATCCCTACATTTGGGGTTTTGGGGGTTTTTGAACACGTAATGTTTAGAAAAATGATCATATAAAGAGAAAAAAAGGAAATCTATCTTATAATTTTAAAATAATTTTTGAATAAATTTCAAGAATTAGAAAAACTGGATGTATAATATATTCCTAATTTTATGAAAAATGCATATGCATTAATATTGAAAGAAATACATCAAAATGTGGACAACAATTATCTTCAATCTAGATGATGGGATTAGGAGTGATTTTTTTTTTCTTTTTCTTGTACTATTTAGTTTTTTCTATGACTAAAATGTACTGATTTTCTCATTAGAAAAATATGTTAGCCACAGAAAGACAAATGATGCATGTTGTCACTTACATGTAGAATATTAAAAAGTTGAACTCAGAAACAGAGAGTAAACTAGTGATTACCAGTTAGAAAAAAGGAATAAGTTCAAGAGATCTATTGTACATTATGGTGAATATAGTTAATAACAATATATTTTATACTTTAAAATTACTGGGAGTAGAATTTAAGTGTTCTCACCACAAAAAAAAATATGTGAGGCAAAGCATATGTTAATTAGCTTGATTTAGCCATTCCACGATGTATCCGTACGTCAAAACATCATGTAGTACACCATAAATATATACGATTTTCATTTGTCAATTAAAAAAATAAAGAAAAGCTACCAACAAAATATGTTATTATTAATGATGATTATAAAAATATTGTAATGATGTAGAAATGTGAACAATATAATGATAAATGAAAAAGCAGTGAAAAAATTTCTTCATACAATATGATCACAAATGCAGTGGGGGAGACAGTATCAAAATCATAACAGGTATTTATTTCTGAGTTAAGGGGTAGAGCATGAGTAATTTTTATTGCCTTCGTTTTACTTTTCTTTATTTTCCATATAGCTAAAATAACCACATAATACTTTTGTAATTGGAATAAAGAACTACAAAAGCACTTTTATTTTTTGTGATAATGACACAAATTTCAAACTAAAAGCATTATTGTTAGTTTGATCGTAGAGGAGGGAAAACTCAGAACCTGAGGCTGACACCAATAGTAACAGTAATGATAATAGCTACCATTAAATAAGGGCTTACTTATGTGAACAGTCTTTTCTACTTATCAGAGGCTTTCACGGCTCTTCCAAACAAAAGGGTTCTGAAATCCAAACGATCCATTTATTCCCTATCCCGCCTACCGCACGGAGGGAACATTCTCGGTTATTTGCAGGCAGATATGTGGACTGATTTAGCTGTGGCCTCACTCACCTAACACTGACTTAGGCTTCTTCCTATGACTCTTGCGCTTTTCAAACTTTGGCTTTTAATTCATGTTGCTAACAAAGACTGAGCTCAAACTTCAGCTCACTGTTCTGGTTTTGAGATGTACACCTTCTTATATGAAACAGTATCAATTTAAAGATTTTTGTCATTTGTTAAACAAACCAATAAGATCTGAGGATTGAGCAACCATCACAGCTGTGTGTGAACGATGTATTTATTGCACAGCAGCCAGGGCTGTTTGCGGACTTGGCACCGCAGTACCCTCCTAGAGACAGTGGTGGGCGACCGCGCCACCGTGTGGTACTGAGGAGTATGACACTTTTTCTTTTTTTAATTATTTATTTTCTAGTTTACTTTTTAAGAGCTGGAAGTAACCTGAGCGGTCACTGGGTGGAGCCCTTTCAATCTGCGGGTGCGGAAACTAAGACCCGGACAAGCAAGATTACTGGGGCTTGAACCCAGATTTTCAGACCCTTTCTCCACAGCTGCTCCCAGCTTTTCAAGTTAATGCAGGGATGTCTGCACATCAGCTGGAGATATCTAGTGCGAACACTCAATTTCACATCCAAGGAAACCGAAGCCTAGCAAGGATAAATGACTTGCTAAAGGGTCCATAGCTAATTTAGGGTTCCTCATTTTTTATGCTACTCGTTCATTTATTCACCAAATATTCATACACTGTCTACTGTGTGTCAGGCACTGCTCAAGGCACTAGAGGTAAAGCAGTGAACAAAATAGACAAAAAGCCCCTCACAAAGTTCATGTTCTAATAGGGAGGCAGACAAACAGGATAAGCAATAAAATACATAATATATTAGAGGGGTATAAATGCAAAGAAGAAAAATGGAGAAGGGGGCTATGAAATGTTCGAAGGGGTTACATTTCAGAGGGGCCAGAGAAGGCCTCCTTGACAAGGTGACTTTTGAATAGAGGCCTGAAAGAGTTGAGGAAAGGGGGTCAAAGAAAGAGAAGAGACGAAGATGACACCAAGGCTTTTGGTCGCAGCAACTGGTAGCCTAGAAATACCATTAGTGGAGATTGGGGGAGAAGCTGGTTTGGGAGAGACTCTCAGCAGTTTAATGTTAGACATGCTAAGTTTTATACTTAAGAGATGTCAGGTAGGCAGTTGATTATGTAGGTCTGGAGTTCAGCCAAGAGCTGTTAGGTAGTAACAGTCTAGTCACTGAAAACCTCAACTCCATAAAATGACTAAGGGCACAATCATGATTAGAGAACATTCAGACTGAAATGATAAGATACTTTTGATTTTAGCATGCGCGTTTTCAGATTTCTGAGCAAAGAAACCTTCTTGAATGGCTCTGACTCACCTAGATGAAGGTTGTTAATCTTTTGCTCACAGACATGAGACAGGAGTTTCCTGACACTGGTTTTAGGACATGTGCCTGTTCTCTGGATTCCTGGGATGGAGCCCTGTGAAGTCAGTGGGAGGGCAGCCTGTGGGCCAGTGGAATATGAGGAAAGTTCTCTCATGCTTCGTGTCTTACTAAAGGTGAAGGAGATTCCAATCTGAAGACTTCCCTTCTTTGCTTCCTTGGGTTTTGTTGATGCAAAGGTCAGGTGCAATTGCCTGTGGTTGCATGATCTGTCTCTATGATTTTATTACCTGCCTCTACCCACACCCAAAGCTCTGTACATGTGGAATTGACATTGTTTTGCATAAGCACTCTGTCTCTCCGGGACAAAGGCAAGAGATGGCAGAGTGACTGACAGCTTATTGAGTACCAGGCAGTAGGTTAGGCGCTGATACACATCCCTTCGTATATAAAGACGAATCCACCAACCTACCAACTGTACCATTCATTATAATAACAACCAACACTGAAATAGTATTTTAGAGTTCAGAAAGCACTTTTACAGACAGGTGCTGTTGTACTGATGAGGAATACAGACTCTAAAACCAGATTGTCTGGGTTTGAATCCCAGTTCTGCTATACTTGCTGTATGGTCTAGGACAATTTACTTAACCTTTCTGTTAAGCCTCAGCTCCTTCAACTGCAAAATGGGGTTTAGAAAATCATACCTGGCTGGGCACAGTGGCTGACACCTGTAATCCTAGCACACCGGGAAGCTGAGGCAGGAGGATGGCTTAAGGCCAGACGTTTGAGACCAGCCTGAGCAACATAGCAAGACCCTGTCTCAGCAAAAAAATAGAAAAATAAGCTGGGCATGGTGGCTTATGCCTGTAGTCCCAGCTACTTGGGAGATTGAGGCAGGAGGATCATTTGAGCTCAGGAGTTCGAGGTTGTAGTGAGCTGCGATCACACCACTGCATTCTAGCCCAGGCAACAGAACAGGACGCTGAGAAAGAAAGGAAAAAGAAAGAAAGGAAGGAAGGGAGAGGGAGAGAGGGAGAGAAGGAAGGAAGGAAGGAAGGCAGGGAGGAAGGAAAATTTTTTAAAAATCATATCTATCTCCTAAAGTGCTTTTAAGGATTAAGTGAGGTAATACGTTAGCAGCACTAAGAACAGTGCCTGGAACATAGTGAGCCCTCAATAAAGGCAAAAGTGATTGTATCGCCTCTCTGGACCCTCAGAAAGTCCTATAAGGTAAAGCTTATTCTTTTTAACCAATTTTACTAATAAAGAAACTGAGGCTCAGAGAGATTACTCAGTGTGGCTAGCGTAGCAGTAAGTAGCAGAAGCACAATCGATCGGGGACACCTGCTTCTGCCTCCAAAGCTTTCCCCACTTAGGACCCATTTCCTCAGAGGGTGTTGGGTTTGCGTTCAAGGAGCCCAACTTTCTCCCGGGGTCTCCTGGAATCCACTGGCTTTGTCTTTGTGAAATGACACCCTGGGGCTGGAGGGACTAACAGCAAAAATAACTAACCTTCTTTGGGCACATCAGTCAGTGGGCCAGGCCTGTGCCAAGGACTTCACGTGCCTTTCCCGTTAAATCTGCACCAAAAACCTATGTATTAGGTACTTTTAATAACCCCTTTGAATAAAAGCGGGCTCTGAGCATGAAGTAACAGGAGTGGTATGTGTCGGAGCCAGAATCCAGGCTCAGCTCTCTCGGATCAGGGTCCGCCAGTTTAGTTTATGCACAGGAAGACTTCCACCCGGAGCAGCTTAGCTTCGTGCAAAATTCACGGAACTGCAGAGGTTCCCTTTCAGTACTCCACACCGATGGGGGAGGCAGATCGCCTCACGCCCCTTCCCGCTAAGGCTGCTGCAGCCAGCCGGGAGGTGCCTGACGGCGCCACCTGGGAAGGGCCGCCCCTTCCCTCGCTCCCTCCGGAACTCAGAGGCTGGACGGCTCCGGGTCCCCCGCTCCACACTCCCACCTCGGAGAATCCCAGGGCACAGGTTCTGTCGCAGCACGGAGGACGGCTGCAGAGGAAGGCAGGTCTGACGCGCTCCCCACGCTCGGGTCTGCAGTGCTCGCCAGGGCCCCGCCTGAGCCCTTCGTGCCACCTTCCGGTGGCAGAGTTGGAAGCCTGCTTTTATTCATTGCCTTCTCCCCATCCCCCGGCCCCCACACACCCCACAGGGTCTCACTCTGTCGCCCCGGGTAGAGTGCAGTGGCATCATCATAGCTCACTGCAGCCTCAAACTCCTGGGCTCAAGCGATCCTCCTGCCTCAGCCTCGCCAGCAGCTGGGACTACAGGCACATGCCACCACGTCCAGCTAATTTTTTTCTGTTTTTAGTAGAGACAGGGTCTCACTCTTGCTCAGGCTGGTCTCAAACTCCTGAGCTCAAGCGATCCTCCCGCCTGGACCTCCCAGAGTGCTAGGATTACAGGCTGAGCCACCGCTCCTGTCTATTCACGGCCTCTTGACATTTAGATCTCCATGCTCCACTTCTGCGCCTCTGGAATGTGATAAGTAGTTTCTTACAGTTCAGTCGAACAATTTCCCTATTCAGACATGAGGCTGGAAGTGGGAGGGAGAATACAAACCCTCTGAGAAGGTCGCCGAGCTTAGGTTTAGACATGAACAACCTGGTCTCTCTTTCACTCACACACACACACACACACACACACACACACACACACACACATTCTCTCCCCCTCCCCCTTCCTTCCTTCCTTCCTAAGGGAGTAGTGCACTCTGTTTTGCTGCAGCCCAGGAACAGAATTGCCACACACAGTTGAGCAAGCTCCAGAGATCTTGCTACTACTACCTAAGGCCGCTTGCCTGCTAAACTGAGGGAGCTGCGTTCAAGATGCTCACTTCGCACACTTTAGTGTCTTTTGTGGGGGCTTGGATGTGGCTTAGTGTGACTGTTCTGCCCTTAATTTAAGCCACTGGTTGTCCTCGTATGTCCTAGTGCCTCTTTATCCCACAGTCGGCACACTCGCCCGCTGCTCCCTGTCACTCCACCAGGGATCCTGTTCCTGGCCCCTGCCACAGCTCTCATGGGCAGGCTGAGCAATCTGTGCAGCTGGGTGGGTCTGCCTGTAGGGTCCCCTTCCCCTCCAGCCCACATTGCCCCCTAGCTTGTCCACTCCTCTGTCCCTGCTGTCACTCTCTTCTGGGCCTATGACACTAGATCCCTAATAGGGAGAGGCGAGAAGGAAAGGAAGAGGAAACTAAAAATAACAGCAGTGTTTTCTGATAAACCCTCAAAATTTTACACCTGGGTTCCCACCAGTCATTTGCTATGAAAATAGTGGTCCTGGTTCTCAGAGCTCCCAAAGCCTCCAGTTTGGATAAGGGTAGAATCGCTACCCATGCTGAATCTGCTAACAGTCAGGGAAGCTTATCTTATTGTCTGTGAAGTCTTTGGCACCCCACTCCCACCTGTACCCATTCTGTGTGTTTCCTCCCTGCCTCGGCTTCTTTCCTTTTTTCTTTCTTTTTTTTTTCAGAGATGGGTCTTGCCATGTTGCCCAGGCTGGTCCCAAACTCCTGGACTCAAGGGGTCATCCTGCCTCTGCCTCCCATGAAGCTGGGATTACAGCATGAGCCACCGTCCCTGCTGAGCTTCTCTCCTTTTTATATAATAACTTGCTGCCAGGAAAGGACTTAAGACTTGAGGTATAAGTAAATAATACCTCAAGTGTTCCCTGAAATGGGGATCTGAAACTTAAAAGGAACCAAAGAAAAGAAGCATCTTGACAGAGGAGAACAAGGAGAACTCCAGGAGAAGCAGCCCTGGGTGCTCTGTCCAGGGACCAGCTGCAGCTTCCCCGGCTGCGGTTGGCTCACTGTAACATGGGGCTGCCAGTCCAGCTACTGTGGTGCAGAGGACCACACCAGGGTGCTCTCAAGGTCCCTTTCTAGCTCTGAAGAAACAGGTGGAACTGATGCTACCAGCAAGTCGGGGAAGACGAACCTCAAGAGCCTATGACTTCTAAGAGACTTCTTGGTTGGTGCTTCTGAAATCAGCCTGCCAAGTGTGGCCTCTGCAGCATGAACATAGAGTCCAACAGGGTCTGACCATGGGACCATCACCCTCAGCCCTTTCATAATTCCATCTCCTCACAGCCACCCTGTCGTAATTCCACCACTTGCGACAAACACCTCTGCCTGGTGATCTCCTACCTGTCCTTTACGACCTACCTCTGAAGTTCTGCAACCTGGGGACCGTTTCCCGACTACCCTAAAGACACAGGGGAAGCTTCCTCCCTGGGCTCCCACGGGTCTGACCCCCACTCAGATCCCTCCCTGCTCTCCCTTCCCTTGGCCGTCAGTCTTTGAGGAAAGGGACTTTGCCTTCATCTTTGCCTGGCACGATTTCGTCTGTCCTGCTTTCAATGGAGAGAGATGATGCTCCATATATAAAGATATACCACTTACATTTCCTCATTTAGCCCTCACACAACCCTGGGAGGATGAATGAACACAGAGAGGTGAAGTGACTTGCCCAGGTCATTTTGCAAGTGGCAGAATTGGATGATCCAGCCCAGTTCCAAGACCATAAACTCTAGCTGGCAGGTGTCCCCGACCACCTCCTGCCATGCAGTGGGAAGATTCCTGCAAAGGCAGGATCTACCTCAGCTTCTTTCTCCTTTCTCTCCCATCAGGCTCAAATGTCAGGCAGCTAAGATAGCTGAGTTGACTCCTGAGAAAAGTCAAGTCTTAATAACCTGCCTTCCTCCTCTGGCAAGGACCCTTCTTGGAGGGCTGAGATTGTTTTCCTGGAGGCCACCAGACTGCAGGCTTCTAACGTGGGAGCCTGGGCTCTATGCCTTAAGGCATGATCTTTCCAAGTTGTTGGAGACCTCCCCTCTCAGCTGAGAGCCTAGCATCAGCCACCGTGTAACTGGAGCTCCAATGCCTTGTCTGTATGGTTAAGAATCATCCACAGGATACACAGAGGAGAGGACTGGGTTGTAACTCATCAGGTTCTTGTCTCTCTTGTTGTGTCTCCTGAAGCGAGCCATGAGCCCTCTGGACCTCAGTTTTCTCATCTAGAACACAGGAGTTCAATTTAAGAAATATCACCTAAATGCCCACCATGTACAGAGCCCAGAGCAAAGATAAAATACAACATGATCTCTGCCCTTCTGTAAAGTCAAATGGAAGAGATGGGAATTAAAAAATATCTATAGACTCCATAGCAGAGTAGAAGTAGAGTAGACATGGAAGTAAGAATATTAATACCTGCTTTGCCTACTTCATAGGGTTGTGCCAAGAATCAAATGAGATCATGGATATCAAGTGTTCTTAAAACACTATGCAAATACAAGCAAACAGTATTTATTATTTGGCTTCTGTGGGAGATACCAATTGGGTTTTCTACCCAAATCTACCTATTTTTCCCAAGAACTGCTCCTATAGCCAAATCCATATGGTAACAATGGTGTCCCCCTCCCCAGGTGCCATTTTGGCCATTTCGGTTGACTGAGCCAGTGCAGACCCTTACAGTCCCTGCTCTGGATTCGAAATGGGAACCCAGGTTACTCAGTCTCAGTTACTCTGGAATCTTGAGTAGAGGGGATACAAATCCTGGAGGCATAGAGAGCTATTTTCTGACAAGGTGGGCTGGAAATTAAAGAATGCCAAACTACAGCAAGAGGAAGAATGCAGAGATGCAGAGAGGAATGGAAACAAGAGGCAGAGCTCCCTGGCATTCAGGCCTGGGTTCATGTTTGTCCCTGCCTGCCAGAAACAGTGGCCCAACAAGGGCCATCTTCTGCTAAAGGTAGCTCTAGCAGGATTCAATCATCATTAAACGGTTTCTGAACTAATTCCACTCAGGCCAATGTAGAGCGGAAGTCCTGCCTTAACCCGTGTAAGAGCTGTGTCACTCATTCACTCAGTCAGTGAATATCACTGACTATATTTACAAGGTAAGGAAGGAGAAAGAAAAAGAGGAGAAGAAAAGTTAGCTTCAACCTTCATGATATAAACCCGCCACTGGATGTCAGCCTTCTCTCAAAGCTCCTGAGATCATCCAGTGGTGCCCTGAAAGCACCTTGGTGGCATCTGATGTAGCTGTTGCTCGCAGTTCTCCCTGAGAAGTTCTAGAAGCTTGGACGCTGGTGTTTTCTCATCAGCCCTTTCCTTCTGGTAGCAGCCACTAAGCCTCACCCCAACCCCACACCCACTTTTAGGGAGCTGCCTCATTTCAGCCCATGTTCTTCTGATGAGGCCGTTAATCACAGGACCACTCCCCTGACCACAGGGTGGACATAGGTCCTCAGCTGGGCAACCAGAATCTCTTTTTGGGGAATTTGAATTTTTAAAAATTTTTTTATTTTATATGATGTTGAGACAGAGCCTCCCTCTGTTGCCCTTGGTAGAGTGCAGTGGGGTCATTGTAGCTCACTGCAACCTCCAACTCCTGGGCTCAAGTGATCCTCCTGCCTCAGCCTCCTGGGACTACAGGTGCACACTGCAACACCCGGCTACGTTGTTTTTTTTTTTTTTCCTTTCTTTCTTTTTGATAGTCTCACTCTTGCTCAGGCTGGTCTCGAACTCCTGAGCTCAAGCAATCCTCCCGCCCCAGCCTCCCAGAGTGCTAGAATTACAGGTGTGAGCCAATGTGCCCAGCCTGGGGAACTTGAATTCTGAGCTGAGACACGAATACAGAGGGTACCTGGAGCCAGGCCATCCCACAGCAGCACTGCATAGAAAAGCTCCCCAGGTGCCCTGCTGAGGTCAGGGCAGCCTGGTCCCTGGACTCAGTGGTTCAGTTGTTCCTTTAAATCTGTTGACACCCAGATTTCCATCACTCAAAAAATAAATATCTTTGAACTAAATTAGCCAATCGAGTATTTGTAACCAAAGAATTCTGACACCTCTGCTCTCTGCTTTTCAGATACGAGCTCATGGATGAGTAAAGACAAAGAAGGAAAAGGTAGAAGAGGAAAGTCGCATCGTGTCCCCTGCCCAAGCCTGCAGCCCCAGCCTACCTCTATTTTAAGACCCTTTAAAGAATCTATATTTACCATCAGGTTTTTATTTATGGAAATCTGCACAAGGCATTTGGCTAAAGGCTGAAACTTATTTCAGGAAAGCAAGTCTGTTGTTTCAACAAAGCCCCTGTTAGCTCCCTCTGCACCTGTTCTCTCTTCTGCCAACCTACCTGTTGTTCATTTCCAAAGCAAAAAACAAATAGAGAAATAAATAAATCAGGACCCAGATTCTAAAGCAGGACACAACTGCCAATTAAAGAGGCAGGCCTGTGTTTTTTGTTATAAATTTTCTTAATGAACATTATGTATTGTTTCTAGTCAACACAGATCCCTCATGAAAATGTATTCTTGATATCATAGAAGTTGCCGCCCAAAGTAAGTCTCATAGAATCCCAAATAATAGCCCAATTAACACAGCTAACCAATAGCAGACCTAGGACCAGAACTCAGGTCTTATTACTGCTAGATCAGAGTTCTTCCCACTATTCCAAGCCTCCTTTCACATTATAATTTGCTTTCTTTAAATATAAGAATTTTATTTATCTATCTATATATAAATATTTCTTTAAACAATAAATATTTGAAAAAGAATCTGGATAGGGGCACCTTAAATTATTTGCTTTCACTACTATTTAAGATCTATAAATTATGCAGATTATATGTCAGTGGGGATATAGAATCCAAATAACACAACTTAATACACATCCAAATATTAACTAAATATAATGTAGACAAAGTAAGTTACCTGGTCCTCAGTGGTTGTTTTTTTAAACTCTCCGAAGTGACTCAATTATATGGTAGAATTGGAACTTATGAGAGGAAATGACAAGGAATTTGATTTTGGCAAGACGTGTTTAAAGGGCCTGCTCAGAGGTAGTGAGCTCCCCATCATAACAGGACAAGCAAAGGTTGGACAAAGAACCACTTGGCAGGAGTGTTAAAGTGTAATGGTTCTCCAACTCTCATGAGCACCAAAATCTCCCCTAAGAGCTTGTTAAAACAGATTGCTGCACCCCAGCAATTCAGGGGATCTGAAGAGGGGTTTGAGATTTAGCACTTCCGACCAGTGCCCAGGTAATTCTGATGCTGTTGGTCCAGGACCACACTTCGAGAACCACTACGGTGGGAGGAATTAAAAGTAACTGGGTTAGGTATGGTGGCTCACACCTGTAATCCTAACACTTTGTGAGGCTGAGGCAGGAGGATCACTTGAGGTCAGGAGTTCGAGACCAGCCCGAGCAACATAGCAAGACCCCTTCTCTACTAAAAATAGAAAAATCAGCCAGGCATTGTGGTGCATGCCTGTAGTCCCAGCTACTCAGGAGGCTGAGGCAGGAGGATCATTTGAGCCCAGGAGTTGGAGGTTGCAGTGAGCTATGATCATACAACTGCACTGTAGCCTGGGTGACAGAACAAGACCCTGCCTCAAAAAAAAAACAAAAAAACAACAAAAAAAACCCATATATATATATATATATATATATATATATATGTATATACACGTAGCTGATAGGAGCCACCTCACTCCAGCTAAGGTATTCAAAGGAAGATAATGTCCTGTCAAACGGTTTGAGTCCAGTTTCGCCACGTGAAACTGGGCTTCATTCCTACTTGGGGGCTACCTCAGGTAGTAGTCCTAAATCCTTCACAAGCTTGCCCACGTTCACCTTGCAGCTAGGACAAAGAGCAGCTTTGTTTAGGCCAAAGGGAACCTAAACTGGCTAAAGGACACCTAAATCCAGTTGCTGATTCTTTAGGATGGGCTGCCAGAGAAGTGGTGTCGCAGGTCACATCTGGGACACAATGCCCTCTGACAACATCGCCACGGGCAGCAAAGCGTGCTGTGGATGGCAGTCACAAATGAAGCGCCAGGCCTCACCCACCCCAAGTGCCTCGTGGAGGGAAAGCCCGAGACTAAACCCTTGCTGCCTGTGGGGCCACATCTGAAGAAAGGACACTGGTCCAGCCCTACACCATCCCTGCCCACACCCGTGAAAGCACGTAGCCAACATTTATCAGCCTTTTGCTCTATACCAGCAATTGTTCTAAGCAAGTTATACATACACCTCACTTGATTTTTGCAACCGCTCCATAAGGTAGTCATTGGCAGAATTGGGATGTGTGTCCACGTTCCTCAGCTGTAACCCCACGCTCTTCATCAGAGAGAAGAAAGTCAGGTGTGAAGGAGAGAGAAAGGTTCTCTCTCCTGCACTGTCACACGAGGCCACAGTTTAAGCTCCTGGACATTACGGGGGTCTTACCACACCTCTGCAGACCAGGGCTCCTAAAGTTTCACCAGTGTGCTTCACTTATACACAGAGTTATTGCTTCCAAACTCAGAGTGCGAGGGGGCTAGGTCAGGAAAGGTTTCCGGCCTAACGCATTCTGCCCATACCAGCCCTTGTAATGTGATCACTTCAGTGCTGGTGTTGATCCAAATTCCCATTCTGGGCTCCTCTTGCTGTCAGCTTCCGTTGCCCCTCGGGGAGCCTTCATGTCCCTTTCTGCCTGCTGGCCTCGGGTGGTACCATCTCTGGCATCAGAAGTATCAAAAAATGTTAAACCCCAAGAGAGATACAGTCTGGGTACTGGATCCCTTTCACTCAAGCAGGATCCTTGGCCCCCAAAGCACATTTCTCCAACCTCTCCCCCCGTCAGCCACATGCCGGGGACTAGAGCAAGCCTTAGCTGTGACATTGGCCCTGTTTGCTTCATTGCTCTAGGAAGAGGGGCCCCCACTGCTTCGACTTTGCATAACCAAAGAACCAAATCAGATAATTCTTGCAAAACAGGATCTGCCCCCAAGGCCTTTTGCTGTGCCCATCCTAGACACTGGCTTCAGCAAATTCCTCTTTTAAAGAGCAGCTTCCTTCTCTAATAAAATAATTAAATTTTTGCCTTGTTTGGGTTCTTCTACTCAAGCATTGGCAGTTTAATAGTGTCATCGTTCAACATATAGTGAGCATCTACTCCATGTAGGAACTGTGCCAGGAGCGAGAGAGAGATAAGATACAGGCTTGCTAAATGGAAAGGACAAAGGCCATCCAAGGCTGCAACGTCAATCCCAGGACTGCCCCAAAGATGACAGAAAGACCATGGGGAGGGAGGAGGAGAGCTGGGGTGGATGAGAGAGAAGAGGCAGGAATCAGGAGTCTGAAGACTGTCTGCTGGTAAAACCAGAACAGTCTGACATTGTCTAAGGACAGTCCCAGCAGAAAAACCTTATTAGCCAAACCTATCGGAATAGACCCACTTACTAAATATACAGCCAGACTTTTCACTCCCACTCAACTACATATAGAAACATCCTACAGAAATAATTTTTTTTCAACACACCCTTCTGAAATACATGGTAACATTCCCATTTGAGGAACAAAATAATTGAGGTGTGGATGGTAAGTGACTTGCCCTATATTATGGAGCAAGGCAGTGAAAACACTAGAAACAGGCCAGGTACGCTGGCTTAGGCTGTAATCCTAGCGCTCTGGGAGGCCGATTCGGGGAGATCACTTGAGGTCAGGAGTTCGAGACCAGCCTGAGCAAGACGAGACCCCCCACCTCTACTAAAAATAGAAAAATTAGCCAGGCATGGTGGTGCACACCTGTAGTCCCAGCTACTTGGGGTTGAGGCAGGAGGATCGCTTGAACTCAGGAGTTTGAGCTTGCAGTAAGCTATGATGACACCACTGCACTCTACCCAGGGCATCAGAGGGAGATCCTGTCTCAAAAACAAAAACAAAAAACCACCAGAAACAGGTTCTTAGGAGCTTCCTGGGAACTGCTTAAGATTTCACAAACGGCTGGGCCTTAGGGGAGTGTTGCAGTCATCTGTGACTACGTAACAAGCCACTCCAGAACTTAGCCACTTAAAACAACAACCATTTATCTGCTTATGAATCTGCAGTTGGGGCCGGGCTCACCTGGGCACTTCTTCTGCTGGTCTTGCCTGGAGTCATTCACGAGCTTGCAATCATCTGGTGGACTGACTGGAGCAGGGTGATTTAAGATGACCTTACTAACGAGGCTGGGACCTTGGTGCTGGCCGTCAGCTGTTGCTCTCAGCTGATGTCACTCAGCAGTGTGGCACTGCAGAATCATGCCAAGAGGGCCCAGGGGGCTGCAAGGTCTCTTAGGCTTGGGTTCCCTTCCCTGTCCCCCCTGAGCACACTCAGAGGAAAGGCCATGTGAAGACAAAGCAACCATCTGCAAGCCAGGAAGAGGGCCCTCTCCAGAACCTTGATCTTGGACTTTCTGGCCTCCAGAACCATGAGAATGTAAGTGTCTGTTGTTAAGTCACAGAGTCTGTGGCATCGTGTCATGGAAGCCTGAACAGACTGCTACAGATCGTTCACTGTTTGGGGCTATTGCAAATCAAGCTGCTATGACTGTTTGTGTACAAATCTTTGTGTGGAGCACAGACTTTCATTTCTCTTGAGTAAATACCTAGAAGTCAAACAGCTGCATCATAGGGTATATATATGTTTACCTCTTAAAGGTACTATCAAAACTGTCTTAAAGAAACTATCAAAACTTTTCCAAAGGGGCTGCACCGTTTTGCATTCCCACCAGCGGCGTGTGAGACTTCCAGTTGCTTTGCATCCTTGCCGACACTGGGCGTGGTCAATCTTTTTCATTTTAACCATTCTGGTGAACATGTGGTGGTATCTCGCTGTGGGTTTAATTTGCATTTTCCTAATGACTAATGCTGTTAATCACCTTTGCACACACTTATTTTCCATCTCTACATCTTTAGAGAAGTGTCTGTTCAAATCTTTTTGCCCCCTTGTTATTGGTTGAGAGTTTATGAAATATGAATGCGAATTAGCATAAGCGTAGAATCTCACTGGCTGTCCCGTTTGGGCAGAACATCCAGGAAGAGTCTGTGGGCGTTGAGAGCCCGGAGGTGGGCCTGTGAGGGCTGAGAGGAAAGTGGTGGGCCTGAAGATAGATCCTGCCAGCTTCACAGTCTTGTCTAAGTTTAGCCCTGAGGCCTCCCTAACAGCTTTCTCGCCATTAGCACTGCCTTCCAGCCCCCAGATCCTCCGAGAGCCCCAATTTCACGACACTTTCTGTGGGAGTTTCCTGGTTCAGGAGTGCACCTCCATATGTCACTCTTGCCTGAAGAAGCTTGCCAAGTTTGCAGGCAAATACAGAGGCACCCACGATAAGTGCTTAGATAAGATTTGGCCCAGAGTCTCGTCTGGGGGTGTAGGCAGAGCTGGGAACAAAGTGGTGTCTAAAACACATTCCACTAGCTCCAGGCCTTTGGAAGGGAGGGATGGAGAGAAAGGTCTGAAGAAAGATAGGAGTGAGGACGTGAGGGAACAGTTGGTACTCTGATCAAGGACACTGTGTTCAGCCACGGATAACTCCACGCCGGAAAGAGATAAGTGGGAGAGAGTCCAGGAGAGAGCAGAAAAAATGATTAAGGAACAGAGAAGCTGATTTATGAGGCTAATTTAATAGAGCTCACCAAAGCTCCTTCATTTAGCAAAATGTAACTGAAGCTAATTTTCCATCAGAGCCTGAAAGGCAATGGAAATGCACATATAAAAGATGAGGAAAGTAGCGAACGTAAGAGTCAGCTAGCCCAGCAAGCCCATTAGGTAAAATGAGCATAATTTCTGCATTACGTCGACCAGTTCTTGGTCTAAACTTGTCTGTGTCGTGACAAGCCTCTTGTTGACATTTTCTCACGCTCTTCCACATTTTTCCTCATTCTCTCCCTCTTCCTTTTTGCTTAACGAATGTGATAATTACGGGCAAAACCCCAGCTATGAGAGTTCTTGTTTCCTTACCTTTTAGAGGAATCTTTTGGGATGGGTCTTGTACGTGGATCCACCTATCCATGGTCCACCCTCTTGTCCTAGGCTGAGGTTTATCCTAATTTCCCTTGCTCCTCTTTGAGTTAGGCCTTTCCTCAAGCTAAGAATTCAGCGAAAGGTAGTAAATGATCCTAATTCTACCATCTTAACACAGTCATCCATAGTGTTTTGGAGCATTTCCTTCTAATCGTTTTTTCTTACACATTGGAACCACTCAGGTCAAATCACATCATCTCAGTGCATCTAGTGGAGATAATCATTTCATGATGGTTAATTTTATGTGTCAACTTGACTGGGCCACAGTGGCCAGGTGTTTGGTCAAACATTCTGGATGGGTTTTTTTGGTGGACTTTGAGTAAAACAGATTGCCCTCTGCAATGCGATGGGCCTCACCCAATCAGTTGAAGGACTGGTTAGCCCAAAAGGCTGACCTCCCTTCCCCAAAGCAAGAGGGAACTTTGCCAGCACACTGCCTTCAAAATTAATCTGCAACATCAGCTTTTCCTGGTTTAATAGCAGACTGCTTTTGGACTTGGATTGCAACTACTTTCTGAGTCTCTAGCCAACTGGCCTCCCCCATCAGATTTTGGACTCGCCAAGCTTCCACAGTTAGGTGAGGTAATGCCCTAAAATAAATCTCTTCTCACACACACACATACACACACACACACACACACACACACACACACACACTCCACACATCCTATTGACTCTGTTTCTCTGGAAAACCTTGAATGATACAAATTTTCATGTCATTAAATATCACTTTTGACGTAGCTAAGTATCTAAAATGCTAAGAATATGATCATGGGCTTCCTCAACAAAGAATCCAGAACCGGGAGCTTTTAAGTTCACTGAAATTATGATATGCTCAGGTAGGAGCTTTTGTAAGCAAAGAAGCAGAAGTTTTTGGAGTTATCTTCAATGGTACAAAAGACCATTGGAAAGAACACATCTATTTCAACCCTCTTTGAACTCTGTGAATTAAAAATAAAAAATTAGGCTGGGCGAGGTGGCTTACGCCTATAATCCCAGCACTCTGGGAGGCCGAGGTGAGAGGATCACTTGAGGTCAGGACTTCTGGATCAGCCTCGACAAGAGTGAGATCCTGTCTCTACTGAAAATAGAAGGAAATTAGCCAGACAACTAAAAATAGAAAAAATTAGCCAGGCGTGGTGGCACATGCATGCCTGTAGTCCCAGCTACTCAGGAGGCTGAGGCAGGAGGATCGCTTGAGCCCAGGAGTCTGAGGTTGCTGTGAGCTAGGCCAATGCCATGGCAGTCTAGCCCAGGCAACAGAGTGAGACTCTGTCTCAAAAAAAAAAAAAAAAAAAAAAAAAAGTATGGCAGGAGTGTTGTGGAAGACTGTTCCCTCAACCTGTAAAATTCGGCCTAACTCCAGGCAATTAACATCAGAATTTTACTGTAGGTAGAGATTATAATCCCCACTTAACGGAAAAGGAAAATAAAGCTGGAAGAGGTGAAGTACCATGTCCAGAGATACACAGCTCATGATGGGCAGTACCAGATTTCAAAGAAGATTCATCTAATTCTAAAACCTACACTCTTTCTACCATTCTGGGATGAGATGGGATCTCTGGGTTAGGTTAGTCTGCTGGATTTTCTATCAGGTTCTCTGTCACTTGGAATAAAAAATATTTATTCAATCTACAATGATTCGCCCCATAAAGATTTGCTTGTTCATCTGGAGAATGGTGGTAACAAGCAGTGCTGGCTCTGGCTGGAGGAGAAAGATGCCCCTACAATCACTGTCATGAGATGCAGGCTTTTGAAGCACAAAACCTTGCAAATCAAAAGTGTTGGCTTGTCCAATTTAAAGAAAGGGCAAGAGATCTGAATATAAACTTCACCAAAGAAAATATGCAGATGACCAATAAGCGTACGAGAAGATGCTTAATATCATTAGTCAATAGGGATATGCAAATTAAAACTACAATGAGATACCACTTCATACCTGCTATGACGGGTAATAACTGATCAATAAAATAACTGACAATATCAAGTGCTAACAAGGATGTGGAGCAACTGGAGCTCTCATATTTTGCTGGTAGGCATGCAAAATAATACAGCCATTTTTGAAAACAGTTTTGGCAGTTTCTTATACAGTTGAGTATATATATATATATATATATATATACATACCATATGACCCAGCAATCCCACTCCTAGGTATTTATAAACAAACATTTATATTGTAATTTATAAATATAAACATTTATAAACACAAATGTTTATAGTGGCTTTATTCATAGTCACCAAATATGGGAAACAGTCCAATTCTCCTCAACAGGTGAGTAGATAACAAACTGTGGTACATTCATAAAATGTAACACAGTAGTTCTCAGAAATAAAAAGGAACAAATTTATACCAATATTTATAGCATCATTATTCATAATAGCCAAAAGGCAGAAGCAACCCAAATGTCCCTCAATGAATGAATGGATTCACAAAATGTTGTATATACATACAATATTATTCAGCTTTAAAAAGGAATGATATTGGCCGGGCGCGGTGGCTCACGCCTGTAATCCTAGCACTCTGGGAGGCCGAGGCGGGTGGATCGTTCTGAGCTCAGGAGTTCGAGACCAGCCTGAGCAAGAGCAAGACCCCATCTCTACCTACCAAAAATAGAAAGAAATCAACTGGACAGCTAAAAATATATAGAGAAAAAATTAGCCGGGCATGGTGGTGCATGCCTGTAGTCCCAGCTACTCGGGAGGCTGAGACAGTAGGATTGCTCGAGCCCAGGAGTTTGAGGTTGCTGTGAGCTAGGCTGACGCCACGGCACTCGCCCCAGGCAAGAGAGCGAGACTCTGTCTCAAAAAAAAAAAAAAAAAAAAAGGAATGATATTCTGACACATGCTACAGCATGGACCAACCTTAAGGACATTATGCTAAGTGAAATAAGGCAGACATAAAAGGCCAAATATTGCATAATTCCACTTATATGATGGACCCAGAATATAAAAATTGATAAAGACAGAAAGCAGAATAGAGGTAACCAGGGGCTAGGGTGAGGGAGGAATGGGGGTTTATC
>RJWJ010024167.1:0-25088 GCA_004363605.1 Indri indri
CAAGACTGAATTGCTGTTTTTGTTTGTTGGTTTGTTTCTTGCAATTATTATCCTTTAGAAAACTTGGAGTCCTATTTTATACGCCATTCCTTCTCTTCAAAACACAAACACTTCGGCAATACTAAAAGGAAAAACTTCTATCCTTTCCGTGTTAACAATACCCGAACTTTCTTGTGAGAGTTCCTTTTGTGGGAACCTATTCTTCTGATAAGTTATTTACTATTTGCAATTATTAGGGTTCCAAATCATACTGTGCCATGTTTACTAAAATTTATAAACAAAGTCACAAAGATACTTTTGGGAATTCTAATTGATTGCCTGATGGATTTTCTCCAAACAGTAACTCATTGTTCTATTCTTTATCCACCTCTTCTTTCTTACATTTTAAGTCAATAAACAGTGAGATCTTGCTGCTTATGACATTTTATATAGTAATGTTAATTTATAATATTCTTGGTACTGCTTTTTCTAGGTATGGAATCAAAAATGACACAATTTTTAAAATGCAGTTTGTATTATCGGTTTAGTTACTTTGTAAGAATGTCATCGAAAATAATAATATGAATAATAATGCTTTATACTTCTAAGAGAAAAAAACTGTATCTCATATAATAATTTAAAGGCACACCTGTCATTTATCAATCATTTTAAGAAATTCTCAATTTATATCAGTTTCTTGTTGAGATAATTTAGCTTAGAGGCAGAGACAAGGTACACAGACAAATTCATAAAAATATCAAATGTTTTTACCATTTAACTTCCCATTTACTTTTTTTTCCATTTATTTTAAAAATATCTTTTAACAAAGCCCGTACCAAATATCATAATGGATTTTTGTTGAATAGAGTAATAGTAATTTATCATCTTTATAAGATGCACAATAAAACTTCCTTTTGCCAGATTTACCTTATAAGATTCCTAGTTTGTACAATTACACATTCTCAACTCAACATTCTCTTTATTTAATGTTCAGATGAATTCTAAATTTAATTCTGACAAACAGAAGGAGTTTTCTTTCTGGGATGCCTGATGATGTGTTTGTGCTCACCACAGCGGCAGACGTAATGTATGCAAAAATGAGCCTTAACGCTGAAGAGCAGTTTGCTACACTGATTATTAAGCTCTTCTCTTTGAGGTTGTCAATCTATCTTTTAAATTCCCTAGCACGGAGGCCAGAAGGGCCAACTCTGTCGAAAGAAAATCTGTAAAACTGTTTTGGAGGAGAGGCGGCGTATTCAGCTCTGAGACTTAATATTAGTTTTAAGCACTTGCAGCCAAATAAAGAGAGAGGTTGAACAGAAATGCAGAATGTGGGCAAGAGGGAATAAAGGGGACTGAAGAAAGAGAAGAGGCATGAAAGGAGTCTGAAAAAAGGAAGAGTAATGAGAGGCAGGAGAAAGCAGGAAATCGCAGAGACAAGAGAAGGCTGCAGTGTGGAGGCTCAAGTTGCAGGAAGAGGCTAAGTTGTATTTTTGGAGAACAGTGAATATCTCTCTTCTCATCTGTTATGTTGCTGGCACCACAGCAAAGGAAACACAAATATTTCAATATCGGTGGTGTTTTTAAAAGCCAATGGAGAGGAACTAAAACAGCACACTTATCCTGCTTATTCTCTAGCTTGTTCAAGGGCTACTTTAGTACAAATTATTTTGGGGGCAATAAATACGACAAATGCATTTCTTTGTTTGTAAACAACCATAATAAAATTCTTCATTGACACCTACCCGCAGGTACTCTGCAATTTTCTTTCGAAGGAATGGTACTAAATGAAGAACAGTTTGGACATTCAAGGGAAAAAAAAACTGAACTGCACAAGACATTTGCAAAGAAAACTTGGCCAATTTTTCTAAGTATAAACACATTAACTCCTTTCCTCTATAATTTTGGCTCTGAATAAAATGTCACATGTGAGTAGTATATGTTTCTTCATATAAAATCTACTTCGCAGGGTGAGTGTGAAGGATATGAGCGTCATTATTATGCTGTTTTTCCAAGGGCTTTTCTCAGATCCCTTCCCTTACACTGTATCTATCTTGAGTAAAATCTGAAGGCCAGAATTCCCAGGCCCTGGGAGGGTGGCGGAGGGCATATGCCAAAACAACACGGATCATCAGGGGAGAGACGGCAGTGAACTCAGGGGCACACGCCATCTATGCACAGAAATACGGTCATGCCACTGGCAGAGCCATCATTAGCTGAATTGTATATATGTATTTTTAGGAAAAAACTGCCGCCTGTCACACTGACAAAGACTCTCTCCTTGACCAAACTGTAGCTAGGCTCCTCTAAGTCCTCTTTTTGACTAGGGGTTGACCTCACTCACCACCCCCAGCCCACTCCCCTGGCTGGGCCTGCACGTCTTGGTTTTACCAAGAATCCTGCTAAGTCATTTAGGGAGAATCCCCCACCCTCCATATTTGATCAAAGTCCTCACGCCCCACCTTTGATGGGCCTGCCTTTAGCAGGAATCCTACTGAGTTAGTGTAGCTAGAATCTCCCTACCCCTGATGTCTCCTCTTAGTAATTTTCCACCCTCTGCCCCCTCCACAGCCTGCTCTTTGGCTATGAATACCCTCTTGTTCTTGTTGTATTTAGAGTGAAGCCCGATCTCTCTCCCCTATGGCAAAAATCTGACACCAATTGCAATAGTCCTGAATAAAGTCTTCCTTACTATTTTAACCAATGTCAGAATAAAGTTTTCTTTAACAACACCAAGGAGTAGTTGGTCCCAGTCCATGATTCCCAATGAGGGACTGGAACAGGAAGAACCATAGCAAAGGTGATTGGTCTGCTAGAGGGTTCAGCCTGAAAATCAGGGGTCAAGGTGCCACCTGGGACCAGCATCAGGTCACCCAAAGAGGATCAGCTCACCTGCCACAAGTGTGATCAAGACAATGGGTTTGTAAAAAGAGGTTTTTAAAGATCAGATGAATTTGGGGATCTGGCTTCAACCTCTGCCTGCCTTTTGATGTCCAGAGTTGATGTGGCTGAAGGATCCAGCCCATATCATGGACACAGTGGTCTGGCATCTGAGAGGCAGCCTGGGCACCAAGGACTGAACCTAAGAGGGAGCCAGCAGCAGGAGTCAGTGCCACCATGATGAGTTTGGAAAATAAATACAGTACAAGTAAAAAAAAAAATAAGTCCTTAAGGCAGAGGCTATTTAGCTCATGGTTCTCTAAATACTTTCTGGAATAGACCTTCGCCCCACCATGTCAATGAGAAGGGGGCTTAGGTTGGCTGTGAATGACACTGAGTGGCTGAGCTATTTTGAATATGAGATATGCAACAAAATACCTGGGTACAAATTTGAAACTATCCAAAAAAAAATCAAGTAATGACAAAATATCAGAAATTAAAGTCAATTCAGTGAATCAGCCATCTAGTTCGATGTGATTAAAATCAAGAGAAATTACTAATGCTTAGTTTCTTTGTGAATTAGCTCCTTTTTTCTTTTTATAAATGATGAAGAAAATGATTTAAGCAAACAAGAACCAATTCAGTGTTCACTCTGTATCTACTTGCATCTCAATAGGCTCTTATCTTTAGCAACGACATCCTTTGGCTCTCTTAATGGCTATAAATAGTCAATCAAATCCACAAATTTAACAAACTACCATACAAGTCCCTCTCTAACAAATTCTATCACAGCATCATCTTAGGAGGTTTCTCTGTTATCATTAACTCCAAAACCAAAATGCATATTTTAATTCTTTCAATGTCAAAAATATTCACTATCACCTTTACTTACTAGTAAAAAATGAGGAAAATATGAGCAAGACCATTTCTTCCTTTTGGAAGAAATAATACCCAGCTCTTCATTAAGAAAACAACAGCCACAGAAGCTTTCATGGAGTTTCCTACCTCTATTCAAATCTTCAATCCTTAGGGGAAAATAAGTCTACTGTTCTTATTCTTCTCCAAAACCATTACTTTTTCTTTAATGGTTACTGCTCTTTTCTTCTTCCCATTATCTTAACCAGCTTAGTGTACTGAGTGCTTGTTCTACATGCCAAGGTCCTCCCTCCCTACACGCTGACAGAGACATAACTAACTGGACTGGACAGGGAGCTAGGAATACACGCTAGGGATCAATTTATCTTTGGCAAGGGAATTGAGTAATAGGTTTTTTCTGTCTCTAATTTCTGTGATTTCCCCCTGTCAGGGGGATTCCCAGACCAATACTTTCCTGGCTGTCAAAAGCACCTGCTCGGCTCACCCTGGTGGGGGCCCTCTTACAGCTGTCTGCTGTCGTCCCTGGTCAGAGCACACAGCTCCCTCTGGGAGGCCACATGAGCGGAAAGGCTCAAGGACAAGAAGACTTCTAGTCAGCGCCAGCCCTGTGCTGGCACAGAGGCCAGGACCGCAGTTGCCATCCTGTAAGCCAGGCCGCCCTCTCCTCAACTTCCTCCACGCTCCTGGGGACAGACAAGAGGGGGTTCAATATGAGGTCGGGAAGGCAAAGAGAGTATGCGGTAGAGACTTTCAAGAAGATTTTACTAAATTCCTCTGGGATGTCAGCCAAAGCCTGGGTTAACCTTGGTTGCGTCACTGGTAAACTAATCACCCCCTTGTTGAAATGAGAAAGCAAGATGTGGCCTTAGTCAAATTTAGGGAAACTGGTGAGTTTTGTGAGCTGCATACATTCTCACAGTCAGGAGACATTTTGAGTGATAATTTTGAATACCTTTCCCTCTATTCTTTGTTTTTATAGGTAGTTGAAGATGCTTGATGTTATATTATCAAAACTGATCCCCATCAACATCAGCATACGTGTATGCTATAAGCAAGCATAATTTATACATGGCAGGGCACATACACATTTATTACACATCATTTATTAATTCAGCCCAAATCCATGAACATTTACTGCATGCGTACTCAATGCCAGGCACTGTATGTACTAGCCACTGGGGATTTCACAGGAGGTGACGTGGACATGGTGCCTGTCCTCATGGAGTTTCTGGTCTAATACCGTTCCTTCACACAGCTTTCTCTCACTTTGCCTCTACTCTGGTTGAATCTTAACTAGCTCTTGGGGGGAACAGCTGCAGTAGATCTTCTTTTGAAATAGCCAGCACGCATGGTGTACTGACTACACACCAAGCAGTCTGCTAAATACTTTACATTGGTCAACTACTTTTCTCTGCTCAACAACCCTGTGAAGTAGGTTCTGTTAGGAACCCCACTGATAGATGAGGAAACAGAAATATCAAGAGATGAAGGAATCTATGTAGGGCCACAGAGCTAGCGAGTGGAGGACCTGGACCACAGGGCCAGGTAGTCTAACTTCAGAGCAGGACTCTACTATGACACTCTCCAGCTATGCAAACTTCTTTCCGATCTCTGATCGATTTAGGTTCTTTTTCCTTAACCAGTACACTCCACACTCTCAGGTGGTAATTTTTTTAAAGCGTATCTCTGTTCATGTCATTCTCCTCCTCAGACACCTTCAGTGATTCTTTACTAGTTATGGAACTACACACGAAGGTCTCAGACAGGCATGAAATGCCCTCTCCAGTCTTCCTTCAACTTAGCCTTGCAATTTCCCCGCATCTCCCTATGGGTGGGCACACACTCTGGGGACTTGGACTACTCACTTCCCCACCCCACAAACAATCCACTCCCTCTGCTCCATTTTTATGCTCATCTCTTTTCCTGAAACGCCCCTCTAGCCTCTGGACATGTGCCACCTCCTCCCTTAAGTTTTTAGGCAAGTTTAAACCCTATGGTAGATCTTCCTGCTTAGAACCACAGATTTGTTTGTGTGAACCTAGTAACGGTACATACCTTCCGCCAGGTACCGTTATTTGTGGAGTCTCGGGGGAGAGTGTTTCAGAATGTGGAGCTGAGCTCTGAAGTCAGATTGGCCTGAGTTCAATCCCAACTCTTCGAATTTTTAGCTCTGGGATCTCAGGCAAGTTTTCTCTCCCTGTCCAAAACTCTTTCATGGCTTCCCATTGCAATTTTGGGAGAAAAAACACTTCGGCAGTCCAAAATAATTTTTTAAAAATTCTAAATCCTTTAGAATCCAGACTCTATGAAGCCCAACTTTCCCTTCCCACGTGATTTCACGAGTTCTGCCCGTCTTCTCCCTGAGCGCTGGGCCACCCCTCCCCCAGGCCTGCTTCTAGTCTCTCTGGGTGCTTCCCCTCCCCCTGGAACCTCGCCCACTGTGTTATCTGACTTGCTCGTTCTGATCCCCCAAGTCTCAGCTTTAAACTTGTCCCTTCTTCAGAGAAGACTTCCCTGATGACCAAATGCAAAGAAGTCTCCTTCTCCTCCAGCCTGGGAGCTCCCTCTGTCTGAAGCCAGTGCCCTTCCTCGCCTGCGGTGTGCTTACATGCTTTTGTGGTTGACCTGTGCAGGGTCTGTTTCTCCTGCTATGGTTGCAGCCCCCAGAAGGACAGGGCACATGTCTGTGTGCTTCATCACGACATCCGCAGTCGTCTGCACGATGCCTTAAGAAAGACAGAGATAAATCTCTCTGTGCAAATAGGAATCACAGTAACCTAGGCTCACTGCTTTTAAGAAGTGAGAACAAAATCCGCACAGAGTAGGTACTCAGTTACTGTTGGCTACTCCCACTTCTACTTCCAAACTGCCATTCCCCAAAGAGAACTGCCTTCTCTCTGGATCCTCCCCACAACCCAGCACAGTGCTTTGACATCCCCGGGCATCCATCAATATTTGCTGGAAAGGAAGCAAGCACGCCATCTGAAATCACAGTTTTTCAGTTCTACCAAATTCACTTGATTTGACTCACATACAGAGATTTGCTTCTCTATGATCATACAACAAAACATCCACTCAGACTTTGCTGTTGTGATCAACTAAGTGAGCACACGTGAGAGTGTGCGATAACATGCTAGCACCACCAGGCTCTCTGACTTTCACACACTGTGCAGAATTCTCTTTGGGAAATTCTCTTCCTAATGAAAATTTAAAAATCATATACACATGTATCATAATGTATATATACATGATTTGTTTTATATATTAAAATATATATGAGAATATTTTATGTATAGCACATCATAAGCATACGTTTAAAATATTTGGATTAAAAAATAATTGTGACTTAACGTGCTTGTAGCCAACTTCAAAATTTGACTGTTGAACAGAGAAAGTTTGAGAATTTTTGCAAAGTAGGTCAACTGTAGGATTCCTGAATTGGAACACAATTGTTTTAATCTTACTGTATGGATCATTAGCAAGCTGTCTGGGAAACAGAGGAGGTACTAAACTAAAAATGTGTTATAGGTTAGGTGGCCATTTAATTTAATGATCAAACCAAGACATTTTTAAGAGCGAAAGGAGACAGTGTTGATTACGCTGGGACAACAGACATAAACCCGGAGTATTCCAAGGTTGATATGTTGTGTTCTGGATTAGCGAAAAGCTCGATTCTGACTATATGGTGCCAATAAAAACAAAGATTTTCATACTTTTCAATCCATCTCCCTGTGTCTAGCATTTTCAACTGTTAGAGTCTTCATTTATTTTTGATAATATAATTTTAGAATATCATTCAGCATAATATAATTATCTGATTCACCCCAGCAAAGTTCACAGAAAGGAAAAGTAACTTGACCAAAAAACAACCCCAATTCAGTGAAGGAAAGGGTCCGAGGTCCAGCGCTCTGCTTTCAGGGTGCTGACTCTGGTTCAGCCGCCTGCCTGCCCTACCATGTTGTTGCCCCAGTGCTTGGGAACTCCCAGCATGACTGTCTTTATCTTCCAGCCAAACAAATCTTCGCTATGTCTGAATTCATATTTTCAAAACATGTCAGCTCATTACATTTATTGCATTTTAAAGGATATTTAAAATTGAGGTAAATAATTTAAAGAGAAAATATCAAGGGCCCAAAACGAATATCTTTAAATATAATGCAGTCAGGTAGATATTTTTGCAATGTTTGGTGACATTAATGTGGTGATACTGAGTAACTGTTGACAATTAGTCAGCAGATGGAGCAGAGGTCTTGTAAGAAAATTACTCCCAGGTGACAAAATATTGAAAATTCAATTATACTCTGTTTATTACAGGCTTACATTAGAAACTATATTGCTAATGAAGACCTTGATAATAAACAAATTAATGGGAGCACAAGGGAGTACTTTTAGAAATACTTTTTATCCTTATAGTATTCCATAATATTGATTTTAAAAGTGCTCCAAATGACAGTGTAAACCTTGCTAAAAGAAATTTTTAACATAAATTGTATGTATGAGAACATATGACATCTTAAAGTACTCAAGATTATGAAAATAATTTTAATATATAATGAGATGCAACAAATTTAATGTTCAAAATTTTAAGTTATACAAGTGTATAAATCATTTAGGCAAGAAAATCTAGTGAATGCAAATAAGAAAAAAACCATAATATGGGATGCACAAATGGTCTGAATTCTAATTAAAACAGTATGTCATGGAAGTCAATTCTCCCTTTTACAAATGTGGTTTTAAAAAGCATTCAGAACATGAAACTCTTTATAAGATATGTTAGCAAAAGGTCAGAGTATACAAATGACTATTTTTCCACCAAGAAAACAAAAATGTTTGTCTGCATAGGGCTAAGTATTTCTATTGATTCCTCCCATCATTTTCTGACATTATGTCTAGTTCAATGAACATTTCATTCATTCAGTTGTTGAAAAAATTTAACTGGGCACCTACTTTGGGTGTGGCTCTTTTGCTACTCAATTGTCGACTTAGAAACTTAGTTCCTCTTTTTTAGACGTTTATGATCTAGTGTGGGAAAATAAGACAGATACACAATTAACTTCAAAATAGGGTAGTAAATACTGAATGCAATTGGAAGCACTAAGAAAAATAAACACTACTGGGATTTAAAGGCACACCACCTCCTTGCCCTTTGGGTTAAAAGAAAGAGGTATGTAAGCTGAGCCTTGAAAGACTGGAAGAATTTTGATCAGCGAAAAGTAGCAAGAAGGGTATTGCAGATTGTCAGCATGGCCTGACCAAAGGCAGAGAGACAAGCAAGCACATCGTTATTCATAAGATGGCAAATGATAAAGCAGAATCCATTATAATGTCTTCATCAGGAATCTCCAGGAAAGAAAAGGAGGGTAAGCTTATTTGGTGTTCAAATAGCAGAAAAAGGGGCTGAGTGCGGTGGCTCAGGCCTGTAATCCTGGTACTTTGGGAGGCTGAGGTAGGAGGAACACTTAAGATCAGGAGTTTGGGACCATCCTGAGCAAGAGCAACACCCTGTCTCTACAAAAAAAGAAATAGAAAAATTAGCCAGGCGTGGTGGCATGCACCTATCGTCCCAGCTACTTGGGAGGCTAAGGCAGGAGGATCGATTGAGCCCAAGAGTTTTTCGGGTATTGTTTTCTTGTTTCTCTCTTTTTATTTCAAAATATTATAGGGGTACAAATGTTTTTGGTTACATGGATATTAGCCCAGGATTTGAGGTTACAGTGAGCTATGATGACGCCATTGCCCTCTAGCCAGGTGACAGAGTGAGACCCTGTCTCAAAAATAAAATAAAAAAATAAATGAAATGAAAAAAAATTGCAGGAAATATAAGGTGAGGGAATTTAAATCTTCTGGAGAAGGTAGACTCAACTTCCGTCCCATCTTCACTGGTGAACAGGTGTGTGTGAAGCCAGAATCAAGAGAATTGGAGAAAAGGAATAAAGATTTCTATAATAGATGTAATGAAAGAACAAAAGAAAAACAGAAATTTGAACCAAGTAATATGTACATTCCTTATATACTTGGGACTGAAAAAAGTTTGGAAATAAATAGTTTGAATTTGATGTAAGTGCGTGGCAATGGAAAGATTTTATGCAGGGAAGCAAGACAAAGTAATAAGCTTGAAATTTTGGAAGTGATTTGGAAATGGTAAGTGGGAAGAAGAAATACAAAATTGAGCCCCACTTTGGCAAATCATGGCAAGTGCCATGATGAAAAATATATACTGCAAGTCATCATGTGATTTCACAATGTTTCAAAATTTGTATAATGGTTTATGTTTTAAAACCTTCTCTTAAAAATTTCCGTCATGAGAGAGAGAACTCAACTCATATTTGCAGGTTTAGAAGGCAATATGATTTTAAGTAGGAAAACAAATGGAAAGGCTATCAAAGAAGTGTCAGGTGGCCAACAAAGAAAGAGCAGAATTCAAAATCAAATATAATTCAGATTTAGACTGTAAAACAAAATAGATTGTGATGACTCCATTAGTAACCAAACACTTTGCTAAAGGGCTAACCTTCAGAGGAGAAAAGGACATCTGAATGATGTATTTCCCAGACTGAGAAATTAATGCAGAAATATTAAGAGTCAAAGCACACGACAAAAACAGAGGTCTCTAGACACGAGTGACTCTAGTTCCCTAAAATACTGTATACTATACAGCCTGGTAGGTTTTGTTTTTCAGCATTGTGGCCCCCTGAAGAGTCAGAAACAATGCCTTGGTTGTGTTTATTGAATAAATGAAAAACAAAGTAAGGAAAACTGGGATAATAGTGTTTTCATGAAGTGGGGAAATATGAAATAAAGTTCAAAAATGTTATACGGCTGGAAAGAAAGAACCAAAGAGAGAAGCTTAGAAGACATCCTCTCAATAGGGAAGGCATGATTCCAAGAGCTCCCCCAAACGACTCCAGTGAATAGACAAGAATGCCCTCCAAGTCTTGGTTCAGAGACTTCCAGGGAAAGGTTGATAAACTAGACCAGGAAGATAGGGGTCAAATAAAACCTCACTTGTCAGGCTCTCTCTATAACCCAGTAGGGGCTTTTCTGTCTTAATTTTGAAGAGGCAAAGAAAAATAAAACCTCTTCTCTAAAAAGCAATGGCAGCTACTGAAAGTGAGAGATGTTACCCTCCTTTAGAGGGAGGTCAAAGAGGTGACAGGTACATACCACTGCCAGGACACTCATATTAGAAAGTGATATATTACCTTCATAATCAATGAAGCAAGCAATTATGGGATCTGGTCCGTGTTGATGTTCCTTTTGAATGGATCGTTTTTTCCTTCAGCGTGGGACAGGTCACCACTATTTACAAAAATTGTGAGGACTGTGTATTTATCACTACTCTTGCAACTTGAGCTCTGTTAAGATGCATCACAAATGCTTATAGCCTCCTATGTTTCACTACTAAAATCAACTATCTGTTTAATCGATCAATTATCAAATATCTGTTTGCAAACAAAATACTCTTGGAAGAATATATTTTCCAGGTGAACTATGGAAGAAATAGAAACAATTATATTTAAAGTATAAAAACAATTAGAAGTTACTAATAACAAAGACTGCTCTGTCAAGTATTTTTTTAAAAATATGTCAGTGTCATACTTAATATGGAAAATATGCAAACCATAGTTAAAAGAAACAGACTACTGGTTTATGTTTTTCATAACATAATGAATCTGTTGACAGTACATATATTGCTGTTATTTATAATCCCATAGTGACAAGAAACTGTCACCAATTACTGGCTACAATGACAGAATAGAATTTATTCCTGATGATTTATAACCTTTAGGAAAATAAAAGTAGGCTACTAAAAGACAGCTACCATTCTATTCCCTAACAGCAGTTTTCTAACTGGAAGTATATTTGCAAAAGATAACAAGTTATTTTCGTTAATGAGAGTTTCCATAATTTACCTATATAACACCTTAAGCTGCAAACTAAAATAAGATATTCTAAAGTCTACTTTTATTTATTTATTTATTTTTGAGACAGGGTCTCACTCTCTTGCCTGGGGCAAGTGCCATAGCGTCAGCCTAGCTCACAGCAACCTCAAACTCCTGGGCTCGAGCAATCCTACTGTCTCAGCCTCCCGAGTAGCTGGGACTACAGGCATGCGCCACCATGCCCGGCTAATTTTTTCTATATATATTTTTAGCTGTCCAGTATTTCTTTCTATTTTAGGTAGAGACGGGGTCTCGCTCTTGCTCAGGCTGGTCTCGAACTCCTGAGCTCAGAATGATCCACCAGCCTCGGCCTCCCAGAGTGCTAGGATTACAGGCGTGAGCCACCGCGCCCGGCCTAAGGTCTACTTTTAAAACAGATATAAACTGAAATACATTCGTGGAACAGACTTTCATCAACTCACATATTGTGATCTGTTTTAATCCTAGATTTCTTTAAAGTTACATTGACTTTTAGGGTGTGGAACATAAGATTTGAAAAGCTACTAAGTTAACCCTTCAAATACATATTTATTGCCTATACTGGCCTAATAAGAACTACAGGTGGAAAGAAACACGTATTGGAATACCTCTGTTACAAAGATATTTAAAATGGTGACAGGAGAGGGGAAATCTGATAATGACAAGCTGGGTCATTAAACTCAACATTACAAAGCAATTGCATTAGATTGATAAGACGGGAGGATGTGGAGAGGGACTTATCAGAAAATCTTGATCTAGTCATCTACAGTGATCTGGAAAATAGGAATTTTATGTAAAACTCTAACGAAATCCAAAGTTGAAATTACAAAGAAATCTATTAAGAAGCAGGAGAAAGGAAAAAGGGAAAAGTAACAAGTAATGGATCTTTTTATTGGTTACAGAAACATCACTGTAAGGCTTAGGTCGGAATCGAATAAAAGAAGATTTAACCACTGAAGACGTATTCGAGAGCAGACGCTGCACTTTTTAACATAGTATTGATACATATCACAGACACTAAAAATAACGTCGAATGCAAATGTGGTGCTACTATCATCAAAAAGGCAAGAGAGATGCTGGGTGTATAAATCAAGAATGCAGTAAAATATAAGGAAGTGCGTGTGTGTGTGCGTGTGAAGGGGAGAGTTTTTGAGGTCCTCAGGAACTATTAATAAGGAGACATGCTAAATTGGGAAAAAATGTGCATAATGAAAATGATTCGGGCTAAGAGGCGGGGTCAATTTATCAAGGAATGAATACCGGGTCTAATTGGTTGTGACAAATGGAAGATAACTTGTTTTTCAAGTACAAGGAGTATGACATGAAGCTGAGGACCAAAATGTCTTTACCCCATACTAAGAACTTAGGACAAAAAGCAGGAAAAATAATTCCAATTAAACACAAACAGGCGAATTCAGAGAAACCATGCTATCTAGTTCAATCGTGTCTCTCTACTAGGCTTCCTTACAGAGAATAGAACTAATTTTTCACAAGGTCCAGGCCAGACTTATGATTATGATATTCAATTATCCTTTACAACATGAAGCAGAATTGATTTGCAGAGATCATTTCCCCTAGAAAGAAGCTGATAATTGCACAATATTCTTATAGTAAAACAATAAACTGAACCAGATTGTGTTTCAAGAGCCCATAGTATCTCAAGAAAGACACAGATAATACATGGGGATATTTGGGGTAGGAATAATTCATGTATGGAAATCGCATATGACCATGGTTAAATAAAATAGTATGTTCCACACCAAACCTTTCTCTTTGAAAAGTAAAAGCACGAAAAGGGAAGAGAAAATGTTATTAACTCTTTTTGTTTGTTAAAACTGGCTTGATTATCTTTTTAAAAAGATTGATTGAAATATTTAGGTAACGTCATTTATTTTTGTATTAATCCATTAAACATAGTACCTGCTTGCTAGGTATGGTAAGGTATTCACCAAAAAATTTCTTCCTGAATATTATTACTAAACAAGTTTTCTAAATTTATATAATAAAATGCCATAGAATTCTTAATCTTTACTTAGATGAAACTCTTAGCACTAAAACAAATTTATTTTAGCAATCTGAAATAACTGAGTAATATATTTGGAATGTTGGTCAAAACAAAATAAAAAATAACAATACTTTGCAGGCAACAGTGTCTATCATATTAGTTCAAGGGTAATAGTTCCATTATTTGTAGATGTGATACTTATAAGAGACACGTACACAGAATCAAAGGGAACTTGGATTATGTTTGATTGATGCAAAAAGATGACTCCAATTTTTCTTGCCATTTTAAGTGGTTTATCAGATTTTTATGCTTCATGTCTTCACTTTGCTGGAGCTGTCCTGATCCAACATGACTTTCTTCCCTTGAGGGAAATCCTCAAGAGAAAACTTTGCAAAATTAGCTTTGTAATCTTAACTGAAGATAAACTAATGCAGATTTAAAAAATTATTAAGAAGACACAGTTTAAAGAAATTTAGACCCAGAGACTCCAGGGAAAATTGTCCAAAGTCAAACAATGAATTAATGAAAGAACCAGAATAAGAAACCATATCTCTTAACTTCTAACTAAGTGCAATTACCACTGTGCCTATGAAACTTTTCTTAATTTAGTAGGATTACATCTTAAACTAAGAGGTGTGAAACAAGCTCAACTACACAGAAACTCATGATGACATGGAGGACATTTAAACTTAAAAGGCTTTTTTCTTCTCACTAAAAACTAAGTGATCTGAGGGGACCACATTCTACTACTGTCTAGATACCAATAGATTCTATCCAAGAATAGGCAGTGTATTATAGAAGGTTTTGGAATTAGACTGGCTTTAGCTCCTGGCTTTGTCATTTAGTATCTGTGTGACCTGAGCAAGGTATTTAGATTCTCTAAGCCTCAAGTTTTCTTTCCTCTATAAAATATAGATAATAATACTAACCTCAGAGGGTGGTTGTAAAGATTAAATGTAATAACTGCTCGACAAAATCCAAATATCCATCTCTGCTTCTATCTCTATCAACTTCTCTGCCATACACATTCTCACATAATGGTTTTCTGAAAGAACAATAAAAACGACATTCACATCTAAAATCCTTAGCAATTATCATTGGAAAGATCACTGTTACAAAATGTTTTCAAAGTGCTTCTGTATAGTGATGACACTGGCTATGGGAAGTCAAAGGATTTTGAAAAGAACACAAACTGTTCCCCAGGGGATGGTGTCTGAGTAGCAGAACCAGCACTGGTTGGAGGAACAGGATTTTTATGAGGGGAAATTTCTAATTAAAAAAGGATAAGAAATGCATCTCATGGAAAGGGGTCAACCTAAGTTCTCACTCCTTTCTGATATTTCTTCAGGAAAAGAAATCTTGCCTGGCAGCTGGCAGCCACCAATGAGCCACACATTCAGTGCAAACCACTTGAAATATGGGAGAAGTAACCAGGACTCATGGGTATATATGGGCAATATTTTTATCCTTTAATGTACAAACTTTTACCTCCAAATTGATCCTTTTTCATCAATTTTATAGATCGATTTGGGACAGACAGGTGAAGATATGTAGCTCTTCTGATCCCAGGCACCAATCTCTTGATTTTGAGATAAAATAGTAAAAGCGGCCAATCCACTAATGGTGAAACCAGGAAGTTAACATAAAGATCCTTAAAGATGCAAATGTTGACCATTAAGAGTTACCGGACTCTTAGGCCTGTCTTTACGGGATCCAAGGGTCCACTGGCAGAGGGTCAGGGCATCTGCCATGCCTTTAACACAAGCCATCCACGCAACTCAACGGTCTTGATTTAAAATCTTAATCAGGATTGAGACTCACAGGTGGAAGGGGAATATGCTTTGCCGTTAATCTTGCAGCCTACTTCCTTGCACCACCCTGACTCAGATTCTTGTGTTCTCAGGAGGTTCTCATGGAGAGTGTATCAGTGGCAAAACCTTCATTATGACTGTGGTGAAGATAAATACAAAGTCAAGAGTACAGGAAATCTATTTTATGTTGCAATTGTTTTGACATTTGGCAGGTAGTAACTAAAATGTATGGAGATAAAATATTCTCAAACTCTGCTCCTCAATCGCTAAGGTCTTACTCTAGCAGTGAATTAGCACACCTTAGGGTATTGGAGTACAGGTGTACGGGAGGTAACCGGAAGATTATGATGTAGTATTTTTGCTGGATACTGAGTGATCACTGAATGCCCTGTTCTAAGGGCTGATTCAGGAAACATGGAAAACAACTTGTCCTCTTTTGAGTCTGAACTACATATTCCATTGTTCACTGTCCATCTTGTTCTCTAACAAAACCATTACGTTTTCCTTCAAATCCATATTTATTTTTGATTTTGGAAAACATCTTTTATATACTGTATACTATTTCACAAACTGCAGTGTGAACTCTTCCGTACTATGACTTTATATAGTTGTGCAGATGACAGTCTATTTTAACTATCTTTTTATAACCTTTCCCCTTCCTCCCCCACCCTCCACTCCCATTACAGCAACAATTTTCCATGTTCTGCACTCAAAAGCTTGGAGTCATCTTTGGCTCCTTCCTTTTCTTCTGTGACATTCAAAGCCCTGTCAACACTACTACAACTTCTTTCTTTCTCTCTATTCATGACATAACACCCTCCTGGTTCATAATGCACCTTGGCTCGCCAATTCCAAGCTCACCTTGCAATAGCCCATTCATCATACATCATGTCTCAACTCCGCTTTGGGACACAGACTGGGCAGACGCTACCCCCATTTCAGCACGAGGTCTACAGCTCTTTGTGAGGGATTCCATTTAACTGCCAACTGTAACTTCCACTGCTCGCCAAGAGGATTCCTGCAGATCGGGTGGCCTCCTTGCCACAATCATTTCCCCTTGTTGCCTCCAAGCATCCTCAAGGTGTTCCAACTATAAGCATGAACTACTCTTCTGCTGCATTTAAACATATTTTGCCATCTTCCAAAAGTCCTGCTCAACTTATACATTCTGTAAAATCTTTCCTTTTCTGAATCCTCATTGCTTTTCTCTTCACAACATGTGGTTTAACAATGTATTTCATCAAATTGCTTTGTCTTCTAGTTGTTTCCTCTTTATAAAGTCCTGTTATCTACAAGCCTATAAGATTGACAGCAAAGGATGTATTTTAAAGATATTTAAAAATATTTCTCAAAATATCTACTATAAGGATGTTCACAAAATATGTCTGAAGTATACCCTGACTTTTTGCAAGGTTAACACTTTGTTTTTTAATGAAAAATAGATCTTGATAACCGCTTCTGACATCATACATAACTTCCCTAAGCCTATTTAAGTATATTTTTCTGCTACTACATTTTTTTACAATACTGAAAGCTTATATGTTACACTGCTAGCTAATTAGTGGCTAATTGTATATTCCTGAAAATATTTATTTTTACTTAACATTCTAAATCTATTAGAAACTACCAAACCTGAATTTAGTATGTAAAAATTGCTATTTATATATGCTATTTCACAAATACTACCCCACTTCTTTGCAAAGATTCAACAGCACAAATTTTTATTAATGTCACATTGTTGAAATTTAAGTAGAATAGTATATATATATACATATATATATTTATTAGACAATATGAAGTACCTTCTAGTTAAATTAAATGACATTTACAGAAGTGAATGATGTGAAAAAATAAATTTAAATTCCTACATCACATACTATATCAAAAAATTCAGATGGATTAAGTGTAAAAAAAATTTAAAAAGAGGAAGAAAATATAAATGAGTATTTGCTCTGGGGTGATGTCAACATTTCTAAGCATAAAAGAAACCCCAAGTAAATAATATCATTGATTTGACTATATTTTAAAGTTTCTAAAAAATTCCTTGTATCAAAAATACCTTAAGCAAAGTCAAACTAAGGAAAATATTTACACAAGATTAAGATCTAAATATTTACAAAGAAGACAAAGGGTTAATAAGATTCTTATCCTATAAAAACCACTACAACTAAATAAGAAAAAATCTATATCCATGTAGTCATATATCGAATAACAGACCACATACATGACCATAGTCCCATAGGATTATAGTACCATATTTTTACTGTATGTTTTCTATGTTTAGATGTGCTTAGATACTCAAATACCATTGTGCTACAATTGCCTGCAGTATTCCGCACAGTCACATGCTGCGCAGGTCTGTAGCCTATAGTCCAGGTGTGTAGTAGGCTATGCCATCCATCTAGGTTCCTGTGAGTTCACTCTAGGATCTTCCCACCATGATGAAATTGCCTAACGATGCATTTTGAAGGACATATTCCCATTGTTAGGCGATGCATGACTGTATTTATTTCTATCTCCTGTGTCTTTTCCAACACGCTATGGATTGATAGAAAGAGATCTACCTCCCAATGCTATTATCACCTGCTTTAAGTTTTTGTTCATTTAATAAGGATACAGAAACTTTGTGGAAATGAATTAGCTACTGTGAACCAGAGTAAATAAAGATTTTCTTGGCACCTAGAATCTCCAGTAAAAAGTGTGCAGCTGTTGAAGCAACACAGTATCCTGCTAGACTCTAGGACCATAAATTTGCCCTGTGCCCAGCTCGTGTACACTTGTAGTGGGCATCACCTTCTTCACTACTGTGGAACTTACACGTGTTTCTCTGAGCAGAAGGCCCACATTTATACAAAAAAGGTCCTCCTGCAACCAAACCTGTCTCATCAAGGCCACATGTGTACAAAGGGGAGAAAAATGTCCTGATGTCCTGGAATTCCACCTCTGCCTTCAGTTTTCCTTATGTCCTGGATGACCCATTTCTTCATGTAGCCCAACAGAATAATGGACAGAGGAAAGAATTCACAATTAACAAAAGAAGAAATACAAATGGTACATACATACATGAAAATAGAATCAACCCATTAATCAAATGAATATAAATTACAACAACAGTAAGACACTACGTTTCATCTGTCAAATTGCCAAAAATTTAAAGCATGGCAACACTCTTTGTCAATGGCGCATAGAAAAAGGCACTTTTTTATACTGTTGATGGGTGTATAAATTGATACAAGCTTTTCTGCAGGGCATTTTGACAGGGTACATCAAAAGCCTTGGATCATACATTCCCTTTGGCTCTGAAATTCCACTTTCAAGAATTTTTCCTGAGGTAGCGACAGAATTAGGGGCAAAGATTTGACCACTGAGATAGTTATTACAGCATAATTTATAATAGTGAAAATTCAAACAAGTTGGATGTCCAAAAGTAGTGGATACATTAAATTACGATGATTCATAGCATTAAAAAAGGGATTATGTTTTAGAAAAATATCTAACAACATGGGGAAACTTAGGTCAAAACAGAAATAGTAATTCTGATTAAAAATATACACATACAGATTAAGAATAAAAGTGTAAATACCAAAAGAGAAACTAGTTAATATTACCCATCTACTTCTCTGTGTTGTCCAATGAACATGTAGTGCTAAGTAATTAAAATAGATAAATTAAGGAAATGAATTTAAACACTCATAATAATTTATTCTTAAGTTTGATCTAAAGTTCCATTCTTATCATGTCTGTCATATCTTATCATTTTACTTGGGTTATTAAGACAGTACATTAGAAATAATTAAATGTTTACAAAATTCTTATGATTATCTGAAATCTTAAACTCCTTAAAAGGTTTATTGGAAAAATTGGTTCACTTATAGGCACATTTCTTACCCTGCCATCTATACAATGGTTCTCCAGTCAGAGTAAATGAGACACAGTCCATTATAAGGCAATATTTTGCACTTGTTTTCTGCAGCAACTGACATTTCATTCAAGCACTTTCAAATCCCCTAGGAATCTCCATCTGCTGTATGTCAAAATTTTAAGTTCTCTCTTTGTGAACTTTAACACTCCTGTATACACCAGTTGGAAAGGCAAGCCTCTTCATACTGATTACTTTGATATTAACCAGTTTATTCTAAATAATTCTTTCACAAGTTCAAAATTTTCCAAATTTGCAATATGCAAATAATAACTACCACTCTGGCTTTTTATAGTCTATTTCTATTTCTCTTGGACATAGCACTTGTAACTAGGATCCTTGGTTCTCTTTTGTATATTTTTTTGAAAAAATTAATGTTTGATTTTGGCTCGTGAGTGTTGACTAAAACATCAAATCTTATTATATGATTTTATGTTTATAAACATGTATTTTGTTTTTAAGCAATGAAAAGGCATTTAAGATAGCTAGTGCAAAACCATGTGGCATTTACTAAGGTTAGTTATTAATTCAATCCTTCGGGCAAAGATGATACACATACAAATATGCACATATATACATATATGTATATATACAAACCCATACACACACACACACACACACACACACACACACACACACACACACACATCAAGTATCAAGGAAAGAGAATGAGAAGTTACCTGCATCCCTGGATTAATACTGAGAACAATCTGTAGTCCTGGCTTCAAAGCCTTGATAACTACCTGTTTTCCATTAGACTCTGGATGGATAACTACAGTTTTATAGATTTATAGATCTATTTTAAATAAAACATCGATGTTTTATCAATGGGTGAGAATGTACTTTTCCCCCAAAATCTTTTGGTAACAATACACTCTCAGTTCCATCAAATATTATTAATTTATACTATCCTGACTTGACTTGTTATAATTTCAATCAATATTAGACAGAAATGTATATTTTCTAGTAAACTTTTTCTAAAGCAAATACCAAACTAATTGTGTACACAAAGTTGTAAGATGAAAAGTACCTTAAAAGATACAAAGTTTGGAGGAATCCACAGTCACGTGAGTTTATATCCCAAGGCTGCCTCGCCCCTAATCCCTGAGGCCCTTAATCTCTTCCACCTTCACCTTCTCCTACCGTATCACCCCTTCCCTCTCCTCATGAAGATGACGAAATGTTTTCTAGTATAAAAATATGCCTGCCCCTGGATTCCCCAGGGGTCCCTGAACTAGCTTTTCTCTTTCTTTCTTAGCTGAGCTTTGGAAAGAATAATCCCCCCTGGCTGGTGCCACATTTTAGGCTTCTGTTCGACCCTCAACCACTGCCACATCCATGACACAGAAATGCATATCTTCCCGTCCGATCCAAAGGATGCCTGTGGCCCTGTACATGGCAGACTTGTGGAGGTTTTTGACTCTACTGATCACACCCTGTCTCTCTTGTCTTCGGTGACTCCATCCTTTGTTTTCTTTTTGCCCGCATGGGAAGTCCCTCTCTGTTTCTCCTGTTGGTGCTGCATCTATACCCTCATGTTAAATATTGGCGTCTCAGGATTCTGTCTTCAGTCCTCTTCTTTTCTCATTCTATTTGCTTTTGGGGAGAGGCTTCATTCTGCCCCATGGCTTTAAATGCAATCATACAGATCATAGAGTAAATATTTCTAAACAAAATCTAATTGAATTTCCTACCTACACATAATTGCCTAATAAATTACTGAATTTCGGTGCCCCCCAGACACCTCAAACACTCTTTCGTTATCTGGATTCCTAACTTTATCACAAACAAAATACTTTAACTTCTAACTTGGATTATACCATCATTCACCCAGTCTCTCTTGTTAGAGAAGATTATCTTTCTTAGTCTCCCTTCTCTCTGACCCCATGCCATGAATTAATCACCAAATCTTAATCCTATTTGAATGGGTCTCTCTTGCCTTCCTGGTTCTTGGTTCAACTTTTATATTTCCCACTTTGATAATTATAGTCCTACCAATTACCTTTGATAATTAGCCCTACCTAATTGGTCAATTTGCTTCCAAGTCCTTTATTTATCCATTCAACAAAAACTTCATTTCTAGGTTCCAGTATTGGGTGAAGTGAGTACAGACATACAATGGTGAACAAGGCCATGTCCCCACAGAGCTCGCTCTCTTTTGGGGAAGACAGTTGACATTGTGCACTGCTTTCTGAGTACTTTGTAACGTAAACATGCCCTTGCTATTCCTCTGCATTAAAATCCCTCCGAGCCTCCCCAATACCCACGGGGAAAAGTGCAAATCCCTTAGCATCACCATGACAGCCCTTTCGGTGTGTTCTGGGCCTTCTTATCCAGCCTCAACTCTCCTGTGTTCCAGGCACCAAACCACTTGTGGCTTTCAGAGAAGTCCCCAGGGATTTTACATGTCTCTTCTGCTACTTTGTCAATGTCTTGAATTTTTTCTACACATCCTTTAAGCCTCTGTTCTAATGTGACTTTCTTCCTTTTCCACCCCCCCACGCTGGAGTGCAGTGGCACAATCGTAGCTCACTGCGGCTAATTTTTCAATTTTTTGTAGAGACGAGGTCTCACTTGTTGCCCAGGCTGGTCTCAAACTCCTGGCCTCATGCAGTTTTCCCGACTCAGTCTCCCAAAGCGCTGGGATTACAAGCGCTGAGCCACTGGCCACTTCCTTCCTTCATTATGAAACATTTTCTCCCCTCCTGCTCCATGCTCCATCAGCAACAATCTGCTTTGTGCTGACATTGACTTTGCATATTGTGTTGTAACAACACTTACCATATTAAAACCTAATTCCATGTCTACTTGTCTGTTTGCCCAACTGGCCTGTGAGCATCTAAGGTCAGGCACTACGCCTTACTCATTTTTGTTTTCCAGCACTGGGTACGATATCCAGCATTTGTATTCACTGAATGAAGATTTAGTTGATATACTAAATACAAAATCCATTTAATAAGTCACATCCAAACTTTACGCAGTTTTCGACTTCTGTGCAACTTAAAATAATAATATTTAAATTCAAGGCAATAGTAGTAATGAGACATTTTTAATTGCTCTTTTCTCAAGTTTATATGCCTTTCTATCCATTTTAATATGCATTCAAATAGCTTTTACATTTAGTTATATACAGTCTATTTATTACAGAAAACTATCTCAAGTCAGCTGATAAATATAAGAAAATTTTAATATAGTGAAACTGTTATTCCAACTATTCAGTAAATAATGTAACATATAAAACTGTATGCGTATGTAATGCTAATAAACAGAATTATTATGACTTGAGAAGAATATTCTTTAAATAACACATGAAAAATTAGCTGCTCTTCAAACACTCGAATACTCTCAGAATGGCAAATAAACTAAGGTTCTATGGCTCTAACACTTATTTTTCTATTTCAGTGATAATTACATCAATAAACCTGATTCAGCACTCACTGTTGTTCAATTCATTAATTAAAACAATTTTACTGCTACCACTGTGATTTTTCAAGGATATCAAAACACATTCAAGAATCAAAATAGCATACGTCATCAGTTTTGATATGTGCATAGTACGCTTCACTTTAATTTCAACTTCACAACTAAAAAGAATTTAGAATTTAAACGGAGATAGCATATATTCTACATACTGTAAACAAAAATACTTAGAATGCAAGTTGAGCTTCATAGAAATGGTAATACCCACGTGAAGAGTAGCAAACTGCCAAGGTTTCCAAACACGCTCTTAGAATGGAAAAATATAAATATATAGAAACACTCAAGTACATAATAACAATAGTAGTGGACTTTATAGTAGCCATAATTCTAGTTTCATAAAACTAAATATTTTTTAGAATTTTATTTAAATCATAACACTATGCTCAAGAATGACTTCTACATATCCACGAAGTGAAAATATTTCATCCTTAAGTGAAATACGGAACCTTTTGCTCAAAGAATGACGAGTCGCTATTAAAACTATCAATGTATCAAGGGCAACATACGTAACCTAAACATCTGTACCCCTGTAATATGGTGAAATTAAAAAAAAACAAAACAAAAAAACCCAAAACTATCAATGTATACATACCAAGGCACAGTAACTATTTTTATATATTAGAAACTATTCAACTGTGTTTTGCAAAGCAGGACTGAAATTCTGAGCCTGATTTAGTAAGCACACCAACATATTACTTTTGCTATTTTTGACAGCCCAGAACACCTAAAACATAAAATATAATTTACAACAGCAGACCATGCCAGCATGGACCATTACATGCCAGAAGAAGGCCCATAGTGGAATTTATATTCAGGTTATAATTTAGTAGGTGTAATAGAATCTCATAAAATTAGAATAACACTGAAATACCATGTATTTCTTATAGCAATGAAATTCCATCTTAATTCCTAAAATCAATTTCCAAAGTAGGCTGAAAGAAAGGCTGGTTTAGTGAGGCAAAAAAGTACACCACTCTTCAAATTATCTTCAGAAAACTCAAATATTATCACCGCATGAAAAGAGCCAGGAGAGAAATGCATCTGTGTTGTCCTAGAAGCATCACAAGTACTGACATAACGAGGTACTCCAAGGCCACTAGCATTTTCTCCCGAACTCTTCTACAACTTAATTGGTAATAGAAGAGCTCAAGTCCTTCTGTTTCCTCTCTCCCACTGGTATGAAGTTGCTCAGAAAGAGAAGAAATCGCACTGCCCACTCTTCCAGAGAACAAATTCTGCCTGGCATGGAAATTTGGATTGCAAAATAGCTAGATTTCTCTGTTGAGAGATTGATGTAAACTGTATCACTACAATCATTTATCGAATTGGTTTAAGGGGTATATCTTTTTCCTTTTAAAATACAGTAACTCAACTTTTAGACTTTATCTCTCCATACAGAATGTAGACTTTTAAATACTATTTCAACAGACAAGTAAAATTGATTCCCTGAGAAGTGTTTCAGCTGTGCAAAGCAAGTATCCATAACATAGAAAAACACTGTATTTTAAAATGTTATACCCTTTTTTGTTAGCCAAATTAGCCCTTAATACTTAAGTATCATGCACAATTAGTGTGGCATTAGTGCGGTCCTACAACAGGTACATTGCTAAGACCCCAGGTGAGAAACGAGGCCTTCCTGGAATGATTTATTTTATTGTGTGAACTAATGAGCGTCAGTTAAATTGCCTTTTAATTGACTGGCTGTCTAAGTAACATGCCTTTGAGGGAAACCCTACTTTTGAAATTTCCTTTGGCCAGGAGGGGAAGGAGCATGCTAAAGTCTTTGAAGTCTACAGCCATCAGGCTAATTATCAGCACCGTTCAATGTACATTCATTTAATTACAGTAAATTAAAAAGGATGTGGGGTTTTGGAGGAAAATAAGAGAGTCAATAAATGGTGACAGAAATTCCGGACTGTGAAAATTATCTCATCTTGCCGAAACACTGGACTAAGGCTGGGAGGCGGGGGTGTGGTTAAGAAAGTGGGGAGAGTGGGAAGAGGGAACATTTATTGTGGGCCAAAACTATGTCGGTACTTGATATTGTTGATTCAACTTAATCTTCATAACCACTCAAGGAGAACATAATTTTTCACCTTTCACGAACATGAATAAGAGCACACACTTACTGGAACTCACTTGTGGCCGGACACAGTTCTAAGCACAGTGCACACGAGAGCTCATGTAATCCTCACAGGACTGTATACTACTTACTA
>RJWJ010024168.1:0-25108 GCA_004363605.1 Indri indri
TTTCTCTGTATGTCTCTGTGTCCAAATTTTCCCTTTTTTATAAAGATCTCAGCCATATTGGACTAGGGCCCACCCTAATCACCTCATCTTGACTTGACTACATCCACAAGGACCCCATTTCCAAATAATGTCACATTCTGAGGTGCTGGGGTACGTAGGGGGTACTCTGAGGTACGTACGAATTTTGGGAGGATACGGTTCCACTCATAAAAGTACCCATACCTCAAATTTTTTATCTAGACAAGGAGAGAAGCATAGCTCTTGGTCCCATGCTGTGAAATTTGAGAATGACTTCTTGGACCAAAAAATAAAAGCGGAATCATGTTTGCCTCCTGTGAGGGAAATAAAATTAATGTTTATTGGGCATCCCTCATGGTCCTTTAACTTTGCAAATGTGATCTCTTTAATCTTCACAACCACCCACATATCCTTGGCTGTCTCATCCATTGTCGTGGCCCCACTGTCCAGCTCAGAGCCTAGTACAGCAACAGTCACACAATAAATATTTGTAGACTCAATGAACTCTGTGGGGTAGGTATTATTTCCCGCACTTCAGGGATGAAGAAACTGGTTCAGAGATAGTCATGTGGCCCAAAGTCAATGGCTGGTAAGTAAGCTGCAGACTTAGGACTCAAACCCATGCCTACTTTTCTTCAAAGCTCTTCGTTTTTCCATTAAAACTTAAACCAGTGGTTCACAAAATGTGGTCCCAGGACGGCGGCACCAGCAGCAGCAGGAGAACCTGGGAACTTGTTAGAAATTTGAATTCTTAGACCCCTTCACTGACCCACTGGATCAGAACTTCTGGGATGGGGTCTAGCAACCTGGGTTGCAGCAAGCCCTCACGGTGGTGCTGATATCCACGCTTCAGAGCTGCACCAAACCGGGAAGCTGCCTAGGAAAAGTCAAGAGTGGGGGTGTACTACTGGAACCCATTCTACTAAGTGAAATATCCCGAGAATGGAAAAACAAGCACCACATGTACTCACCAGCAAATTGGTTTTAACTGATCAACACTTAAGTGCACATATAGCAATAACATTCATCCGGTGTTGGGCAGATGGGAGCAGGGAGGAGGGGACGGGTATATACACACATAATGAGTGCGGTGTGCAACGTCTGGGGAATGGACAGGCTTGAAGCTCTGACTCGGGTGGGGCAAGGGCAATATACGTAACCTAAACATTGGTACCCCCATAATATGCTGAAATAAAAAAGAAAAAAAAAAGAGTGGGGATGGAGTTAAAGATTGGCTTGGTCATTTTTTGTTTTGAGTCCCCTAAAAGAGTTGCAAGCTGTCCAGAAACCTTATTTTCTCCTCAACCACTGTTTGCCAGTTTTTATGCTGAAAACTTATATTATCCCACTATTTTTAAAAGGGAGGGGAGAGAGAGAGAAAAGTGCTGGGAGGTAATTACTTAAATCTGAATTCTTTCTTCAAGTTTCTTCCCTCTGCTGGAAATGATGAGACCTCCTGGGGGCCAGCCCCAGTGAGAATTTGCAAGTTCAGCTTCAGCTTTCCCACCTAGAAGAGAACTGGCATCCTCTCCAGGATAAGACTGGCAAGATGTTTTGAAGGCTGCCAGAGGGCTTCGAAGTTGTAATGATGAAGGTGAAACCAACTCAGCTTCACAGAGCTTCCTCATCCGACCAGCAGAGAAATGATAAGAGCAGCAGGTGCAGCAGCCTGAGCAGCTGTCATTTCTTATCCGTAAGCCAACAGGAGACCGTCATAAAAGCGGCTGTTCGCTGCACAGACGTTCCTTTTTATGTTACGCAGAGGGCCAGGACTAACCTTTGCAGGAATAACTTGGTTTCTGAAGGAAGCGAATTTTCTTCTTGGGGGTCTTGGTGGCAGAAGAGGGTGGCAGCCAGATGCCAGCTGGAGGGGCAAGGCCCAGAGCCCCGTGAGGCCGAGGCCTGTGCTGTGCGAGGCCCAAACCAGGGTTCCACCAGCGGGCTTGGACTGGAGAAGGTTAGGAGGCTTTGCAGAGTAAAATCGGAAAACCCTGAAGCAGGAGGAGGGCAGGCCGCTGAGTCGCCCCGACGCTTCCCTTGGGAAACTGACATTGAGCGTTATGAAAAGGGGAGGTGGGGCTCGCAGGAGGGGATTTGGAGAAAAGAATCAGACCTAAAGTGGAATGCTCAACCGCAAGCCATTTGCCCAAATTCATTCTCTCAGGTGGCTTCTGCTACAAGGTATTATAGAAAAGGAAATGCTCATGTTTAAGTTACTAAAATTGATAACAGTGCTCCTCTCCCCCCCTCCCACTTCCTCCCGCCCACGAACAGACGCTGACAGTTCCTCGGGGCCGGCCTGGAGCAACATCACCGGGAACAGGAGTTCGCATTAGCACCTCATGCTTTGCCAAAGCAGAAATGGCCGGGGGCCAAGAGAGAAATTTGGTGGAAGAAATTAAGGCAGGAGGCCGTTCTCCCTAATTTTCAGGAAATCCTCAGATGATCGTTCCGCTGTTTAACAGTCACAGGAGGAAACAGGACGAATCTTGCCACTGCTCTCTGTTTATAATCGCTGATAAACAAGCCATCTCTTTTTTCCCTCCCACTCTGAGCAGTGCCAACCTATGTAATTTCTGTCGTTTAAGGCCACCTGCTCTGTGACACTTCGTTATGGCAGCCCTAGCCGACTAACACAGGCACCGTGAGGTGTAACATCACATCGTGAACAGGTGTGTTGAGGAAAGGTGATAGAGGACTTTTATTTCATTCATCTCTTTATTTTTATTTTATTTTATTTTTTTATTGACAGGGTCTTGCTCTGTCACCCAGGCTGGAGTGCATAGATGGTAATTAAACATCATATCCCCTGCTAGTCCCATTTGAGACAAAAGGAAATTACTCTGGCTTAAAAAATAGGACATATTCCATTTCTACTTCATATATATGTGTGTGTGTGTATATGTGTATATACATATATGGCAGAGAAATAATAATCCCCGGTTCCATAATAATCTCTGTAGGTATGGGATATAATATCCACAGCTACTACAGAATCTCAGTAACCATATTAACTAATCAGTAAATCTCTCTGCGATGTCTTCCTCTAATGTTCCTAATCTTTTCCATTCTCATGCCATACCCAGCCCATCAGTACATCTTTCTGTTGCATCTGCCTGCTAAATGATTTTCCCAGGTGTTTTCTTCATCGTCTCTCAGCACTGTATGTTCTATAATGTTTTCATCTTTCACCTTGGCTACCAGGAAGCTCTGGGTTGAGTTTCCAGTCCATTTGCTTATATAGCGTTCATATATTTATTTAATGATTCTTTCTGCATTTGTCTTTCTAAGTTGTATTTTTCCTATCATTACCTTTATTTTATATTCGTATTTTACTATTTTGATGGAGGTATTTGCTGGAAACTGAAGTCCTTATAGGTAGAGGCACTATTAATTAATTAGCTAATTAATTAAGATAAGACCATTCGTAGTTTGATCCTTGCCTTCCTCTCCCACCTCATATCTAACCATGTTCTCCTCCCCTCCTTATCTGCTCCTCCCACTACATTGACCTTCTTTCAGTCCTCTGCCTCAGCCTGCTAAGTAGCTGGGAATACAGACACATGCTACCATGCCCACCCACTGAATGTTTGTTATTTTAAGCTTCTAAGTTTTAGGATAATTTGTTACAAATCAATAGATAACAAATATCTCAGGGCCTTTGCACAAGCTGATACTTACCCTCTCAGGGTTTATTGCTTCTGGACATCCTTTAGACCTCATCTCTGTTGTCACTGCCCCCAGAAGAGTTCCCTGAACTTCCTGCTTAAGTCAAATTCCCTAATATGTGCTTTCATTGCACTGTACCTTTCTAACACTGTCCCAGTTATAATTTTATCTTTGTGATGATTTGATTAATATGTATGTCTCCCACTAGGCTATAAGCTCTCTTTAAACAATGCCTGGTGGGCATGCAATAAATTTTGCATACATGAATGAATGAATGAGTTCATACATACATACACATAAGTTTCTCTGGCTCCAGTTGTTTCTGTTCTCCAAAACATATATATAAGCGTGTCACTCCCCCGCTCAGAAAACACAAGTCATTCTCCAGTGTGTTCAGAATCAAGTCCAACCTTTCTCTTTACCACCGTCTCTAAGAGCCTCCAAGACTGGCCTCAAACCACTTTCTCATTCCTTTTCTCCCCATTCCACCCAAATAACCCTGGACAACCTGACATTCCCCCATACAAGTCCTGCGCATTCCCATCTCCTGGCCCAGAATGTCCCCCTCAATGACCTGCCTAAGAGCCACACAATACCAGGGGTGGGCTAAGCTTTGGATGCTGCCCTAGGCCCTCAGATACCACCTACCCCTTCCTTAATATCTTCAATTTTATAGTCACTTTCATCTCTTATACAAGCACATTATATTTATGGACATAGTTCCTTTACCCCACTAAACTACAAACTCCTTGAGGGCAAGCCCTGGACTAATTCCTTCCAAATTCCCAGCTTCAAGCACAGTATCTGGAACATTGTGAGTGGTCACAATTATTACCGTATTAATAAATAATAATAACATGTAGATTTAGGAACATCAAATTCAGGAAACTAGTCCAACAGCTAAAGGAATAGATGATTTAATCATACACTGTGGTGTGCTAGTTTTAAAATATGTCCACAGACTCTTATTAGAGCTTAATTCTCCTCCCTGAGAATGTGGGCTAGACTAGTGAACTCCTGGGCTCAAGAGATTCTCCCACCTCAGCCTCCAAGTAGCTGCGACTACAGGCACATGCTAATGTGCCCGCCAGTAAATGTTTGTTATTTTAAGCCACTAAGTTTTATGATAACTTGTTACAAAGCAATAGATAACTAATATATGTGGTTATCCATTTGGAAAAAGATTATAGTTTGTTTTTTCTTTCTTGGAGATGGGGTCTCGCTGGGTTGCCCAGGCTGGAGTGCAGTGGCACAATCATAGCTCACTGCAGCCTCGAACTCCTCAGCTCAAATGATCCTCCTGCCTCAGCCTCCTAAGTAGCTGGGAATACAGACACATGCTACCATGCCCACCCACTGAATGTTTGTTATTTTAAGCTTCTAAGTTTTAGGATAATTTGTTACAAAGCAATAGATAACAAGCATATGTGGTTATCCATTCAGAACAAGATTATAGTTTTTAGTTCTTAGGGGGCCAAAGCAGATTTCTGTCTCACTAATAGCTGATTTTACAAGGTTAATAACTCTATTACAGTTAAAATATTGATATGCTATTCTCCCCACCTAATAAAAATTTTCAGTTATCTAAATTCTACTATTAATACTTCTGTTAAAGCCTTGTATAACTCTTACTCCTTCTGTAAAGCTCTCCTTAACCACTCTCGCCCACACAAATAGTTTTTCTCTGCTCATTGGCATTTTGCACTTGATAACCATAATAGCTTCCACTTATTGAGTATATACCATGCCAGTGTACTGGGTTGAACAGTGTCCCTCCAACAGCCATGCCTACCCAGGACCTCAGAATGTAACCTTATTTGGAAATAGTGTCTTTGCAGATGTAATTAGTTAACATGAGGTCATACTGGATTAGGATGGGCCCTAATTTCAATGACTGGTGTCCTTAGGCCACATGAACGCACAGGAGACACACGGGAAAAGTGCTATGTCACGACCGAGGCAGAGGTTGGGACGATGCAGCTGCTAGCCACGGAATACCAAGGATTGCTGGCAACCACCGGAAGCTAGGAAGAGGCAAGGGAGGAGTCTCCAAAGAGAGAACGGCCCTGCAGACACTTTGATTTCAGACTTCTAGTCTCCAGATAGGTGAGAAAATCAATTTCTGTTGTTTGAAGCCACCCAATTTGTGGTACTTTCTTATGGAAGCCCTAGGAAACTAATACGACTGGTGCATGTCTTATTTCTCCTTTCCAATTTTCACAGCAGTCCTTCGAATCAAATACGATTAGCTCCTTTGATAAATGAGACGCCGAGATTCAGCAGTTTGCCTGAGTCTCACAGCCGGTGCAGCTTCACGTGGGATGTGAACTGGTCCCCAAAGCCTGTCCACTGCCCCTTCCTAACTCGCCTCATTCCATCATGCACTCGATCTCTATCTGTAACTGCTTGTAACTGCTTGTTCTCTGAAGGCCGTATGTTCCATCAGTGCTGGTTTTATATCAGGTAATTCTTCTATCTCTTTCAGTCCATTGTGTTTAATAAATACTTGGTGAAGGATTATTTTAAATTTCAGAGGATTAAATATTAAAAGTATAAGAGTAAAAATAACTATTTGGTAGAAAAAAACATGACAACAACCCATGATCTCTAGATGGAATCTGTCATTGATACTTTCAAATTGTAAAATACTCTGATGATACCTCTTCTCTGGAACCAGGTACCAAAATGGACAGTATTTTTTTTCAACATTCCTAAAAGGAATAAAAACCAAAAAGGGTATAGGGTGGAGGAAATGAATGTCGGAAATAATGGGTCCAGCAAGTGACCAGTTATGCTGCTTAATTCGTAAATGTGAAGCTTCTCGTGACAATGGCAAAGACATTTCTTTCCTTGCATCAGATATTTGGATTCTAAAGGCCCTCCAGGGTTCACATAATCCCTTCCTCTCAGTTGAGGATAATGGGCATCTGTAGGATTTTTAAAGGCATTTCAGTTAAAGAATGCTCACAACGTCTTCAAGACTCCTTTGTAGTATCCAACGATCTGCTATGTGTTACAGCGATACACAATGTCTTAGGAAAAATATTGTACTTTCTTATACTTAGTACAGTGACCACTAGAGGTTAATTTTAAATTACTTTCTTAAACGCATCCCAGAATGAGCTACAGGTAGATTTCCTTGAAAGGCGGCCTTACTAATAACCTAACAGAGGAAAATAAACTATCAAACAGAAAGTAAGGGAAATAAACTCACAATACATAATTGCTCCTTTGAAGAGAAAACTCACAACACAACTGCCCCCTTTGTTTGGTTTAATTAAAACACCTGTGGCCTGACTCATTATCTCTAAGAGTTTCATTTTCTCAACCTTGAAGAGCCCTAAGCGGACAGCAGGTGCGAACTCTCTGCCTCAGTTCCTCCCAGGACCAGATTCCAAGGACTCTGATAAGCTGGCCTTACGGAGAAAAAATAAACAAGAAAGAACACCTGCAACAGCTTCGCTGCCGCTTGTGTCATCCGTCTGCTGAAGCAGAGGAAAAAAGCCATTTTCACCTTTTAAAAACTCCAAGCAACTTTTCAGTGCCCGGCACTTCCTTCCTTCCTCTGTGTGCCATGGCCCCTCCCTCCTCTTCTCTCTTTTCCTTCCTTCCTTCCTCCCTCCCTCCCTTCCTTCCTTCCTTTCTTCCTTCCTTTCTCAGAAAAATAAATGAACTTTTTACTACTTTATATCCTAACCTCTGCATGACAAATCTTTCTCCACCTGCAGCATGAGCACCTAGTGACCTTCCCACTCTTACTCCTTAAATATTCAGGGTTCAGGTTCTCAGTCCAAATAAGCCTTTAAGAAACTGATGATTTCTCTTATTTTATAAGCTGGGAAATTGAGCTCTATGGATATAATATCCTTGGTCTTGGGCAACAGGGAATAAATTTGCAGGCTCTCCAAAGAGCCTGTCTCAGATCTGGGCTCTGGTCTCAAATCTAAAGTAGAAAATTTGAAGCATGTGAAATCTAGAAAGGAGGTAGAAATAAGTTTTAGCTCAAAATATTCAAGAATTGCTTAACAATTAGAAATGTTTAGGCCAGGCACAGTGGCTTAGGCCTGTAATGCTAGCACTTTGGGAGGCCAAGACAGGAGGATCACTTGAGGCCAGGAGTTTGAGACCAGCCTAGGCAACACAGCAAGAACCTGTATCTACAAAAACATTTTTTGAATTAGCTGGGCTGGTGGCACACATCTGTAGTCCCAGCCACTTGGAGGCTGAGGCAGGAGGATTGCTTGAACCTAGCAATTCAAGGTTGCAGTGAGCTATGATCATACCACTGTACTCCAGCCTGGGCAACAGAGTGAGGCCCTGTCTCTCTCTCTCTTGAAAAAAAAAAAAAGTTTTTAGAAATAATACTTTTTATACTTTTTTATCCCAATGGCATGGATTTCCTTTAGAATAGTGAGCTTCTCATTACCAGAAATGTTCAGGCCCACCTAAGGATAAGGATCCATCCGGGTATTATAGGGGGCTGGCAAGGATGCCTTGGGATTGGATGACCACTAAGATTCACCCTAACACCAGCATTTCATGAAGGCACAATTTTATACCCAGATGACACTTGCCAGAGTGCACAAACCTGTTGATCTCTGTGGGCCTCAGTTTCTGCATGTAAAAAAAATTAAGATTTTAATAGGAATGGGATTATATATCAGTGACTTTTTTAAAAGCTTAGACTCTTAGGTTATCTAAAAATTAAAAGGATGTCCCTCTTGCAGAGAAGCTCCTGGAAGTCTGTTTACATACGTCAGTGGTACAACCTTTATCTGCTCATACTCATGCATGTCCACTCTCTTCGGTTACTCATCATCTCACTAAATGAAAATGTTAAGCAATGACTGCATTAAAGGCAATCAAGTGCGCTGGCTATGATTACACATTCCCCCAAAATCTTACAGGAATCTATCTCTACATGGGTAGAACTGCTGGTGAAAACAAGAATTAGGGATAGCCTTTGCGATAATCCAGGACTAAAATAACTCTATATGCCCTTTAAAAAAATCTGCCTTTTTCTCTTTTCATAGTTCTTTTTTTCATCTGACTTTCTGTTAGCCTGTTACTTATTCTATATTTGGGCACAGCCCCTTCTTTTCTTTTACAGATGATTTTCGCAGCTGTATTAATATTTGTAAATGAAAGCTCTAGCACTACTCTCTTCAATCTTTTTTACAAGGAAAATGAGTTGATCCATTAATTCACAATTTTATTGAGCATCTAATTGAGGGCTTGACATGCCTGACTTTTCCCAAATGCTATCCTGAGCCAGGACCATTCTTAGGAGAGTTTGAACAAAGCCAGGTAAACAGATATAACAGATCTCTCTATATCTTTTCTCTTAGTGTGGCTTACTAGCCACTCTATTTTCATGTGATTGGGGTTGGAGGTTGAAGTAATCAATTTCAAGCAGAAAATTAGCCATTTTCTTTTTTTCTTTATTGTTCTGCATGGAGTAAAAAAAAGGGGGATACTCCAATTAGCATGTAGGATTTTTACAATTAAAGTCCAATTTTTTTTGCCTTTCATTTTGTATCAGCAGTAAGATTCAGGTTTAGAAAACCACATTCTAGGCCTATGAAAATCAATTTACGTATTTTTTTCATTCTGTATCATTTTGTGGGTATTTTTAAAATGGCGTTAATGATACATGATAAATCCAAGATAAAAAATATAGGTAATAACCTCAGATAGGCTTCTCAGACTTAAAAAAAAATTTAAAAAGTAGAGGGCCTAAGAAGTATGAAGAATATATTTTCTTTCAGCAGCTGTCAACCACTAACTATAATTATCTGTTCTATTCTTTATCTAGTACAACATAGAAGAGAGCTTGAGAAAAAAATGTGACAAACAGCATGATTTTTATACTTACCAGAGGGACAATACAGACTGAGGAAAAGATGGGTTTGACTAACTTATTTTCAAAAAATTTGGCAGAATCAGCTACCCGGCCAGTCTGCCTTGATTTGGACAAGCTGGTGGCTTGATAAAGCAGCCAGGCTCTTGGGCCTGGCCCTCCATGATTCTGGGTGAAAATGAGCTCTCTCAGCTGTCCTGGCAGCCAAAGCTTCCCCCCACCCCCAGCCTGTCAGCTAACCACAGATGAAGAAGGCTAATGATGTCCTTAAAAATCCATGCTACCAACTAGACACACTGCTATCAAAATGTTAAACACGTAGGCCGGGCACGGTGGCTCATGCCTGTAATCCTAGCACTCTGGGAGGCCAAGGCGGGCAGATTATTTGAGCTCAGGAGTTCGAGACCAGCCTGAGCAAGACCAAGACCCCGTCTCTACCAACAAAATAGAAAGAAATTATCTGGACAACTAAAAATATATAGAAAAAATTAGCCGGGCATGGTGGCACATGCCTGTAGTCCCAGCTACTCGGGAGGCTGAGGCAGGAGGATCGCTTGAGCCCAGGGGTTTGAGGTTGCTGTGAGCTAGGCTGACGCCACGGCCCTCACTCTAGCCCGGGCAACAGAGTGAGACTCTGTCTCAAAAGAAAAAAAAAAAATGTTAAACACGTATATATTCTTTGACCCACTAATTCTACTTTTAAGAATTTATTCTACAGATAGACTCAAGTGTACATCAATGCATGTAGGAGGATGTTCACTGTAGCATTGTTATAAACAACTGGAATCAGCCTATTCATCAAGAGGTTTCTGTTTCAATGAGTTATGGTTCATACACAAAATGAATCACAATTTGGTTGTTAAAGAGGCAGAGCTACAGTAATGAAAACAGTAAAATACAGAATAGGACAAATATTCTGATCTGATTTTTACAAAAAATGAAAGTAAATAGACAGATGTGCTTCCATAGGCATATGACATTCTAGGAAGAATATATTTAAGCAAGTGGTGACAGAGGGTAGCCTTCTGGGATTTGCAAGGGTGAGGGAAACTTTTATTTTCAGCGTATCCCCTTCGTACTATTTGGATTTTGAACATGGGCGGGTAGAAAATCGCATGGACGAGAACCCAGCTTCCTGAGTTCCTGCCCTCTCCCTAGCTCAGTTACCTTGGACAGGCAGAGTCTCTGTGTCTTAATTTCATCATCTACAAAATGGGGATTCATTCAGGAAATTTTTTAAGTATTTATTATGTGGCAGGCACTAGAAATGTAGAAGTGAATAAAATATACAAGAATATTGGCTCTCATAGAGTTTACCTTCTAGTCAGAAGAGATGGACAACTAAAATGCATGTATGAGGGCTGGGTGCCGTGGCTCACGCCTGTAATCCCAGCACTTTGGAAGGCTGAGGCGGAAGGATTTCTTGTGGAGGCAGAAGGGGAATAGGGAAATTTGGTGTTCAGTCCCATTCCAAAATCAATATTTTGTATGCTTTGCCTTGAGTATATTTGACTACTACGCTGCAGTTTTCTTGCTGTATTCCTAAAGCAGTGATCTATACCCACAGATACAGTGATTAAAAATTCTCATATGTGGTGGCTCACACCTGTAATCCTAACACTCTGGGAGGAGGAGGCGGGAAGATCGCTTGAGCTCAGGAGTTCAAGACCAGCCTGAGCAAGAACGAGACCCCATCTCTACTAAAAATAGAAAAATTAGTCCAGTGACATGGCACACGCCTGTAGTCCCAGCTACTTGGGAGGCTGAGGCAGGAGAATGGCTCGAGCCCAGGAGTTTGAGGTTGCAGTGAGCTATGATGAGACCACTGCACTCTACTTGGGGCAACCAAGTGAGACTCTGTCTCAAAAAAAAAAAAAAAAAATTCTCATATGTCACCTTTCCAGCAAGATGCTCAAAGTATATAAGAGATCTTATGGTATACTGTAAATTAGATCTCCTTGTAATAATCTCTCATATCCTTCACTTTTCTTTCATAGTAGCCAAATTTATAACTATAAGTTGATTGGAGTGGTTGGTTATTTTTATCAATTCCACTTTTCACAATGGTATACTGAAAAAAATGGCAGCAAATTATTTCTATCCCCATATATATGCCCCTTCCCCCTTCCCAATGTGACTTTGCAGGGCCTCCCACCAAGAAGTGGAGTCTATTTCATGGCCTGACCATGCAACTTGCTTTGGCCAATAGGACATTCACAATCATGATCTAGGCAGAGGCTTGAGAAGAGCTTGCACATTGGGGCTTGCTCTGTTATTGCACTTGCAACTCTGAGACCACCACATAAACAAGTGTAAGCTAGCCTGCTGGAGGATGAGAGGCCACCTAGAAGAGAACCGGGGTGCCCCAATCAATAGCCTGTCAACTGTCAGACATCTGGATGAGGCCATCCTAGACCATCTAGCTTGCAGTCAACCCACCAGCATAAGGGAGCCCAACAGAGATCATCTATGCTGCCCCAAACCAGAAGAACCACCCAGTCAAACTACAGGATTGTGAGCAAAACAATGGTTACTCTTTCAAGTCTCAGGGTGGCTTGTTACATGGTAAAAACTAACTGATACAGATTCTTTTAAAAATTTTATTGAAAGGTTATCTGGGCAGGAGAAGCCACATCTAGATTAAGAATATAAAGTTCTCCAGTTAAAAAATCCCCTCTGAAATAAGGAGTACACAGGCAAGAAGGCCTCCATTATTGGACCATCAGAGTATGAACACGATCCACATTTGCAGAAATTATCTAAACCTCATAAGGCTAGACAGTTCTTGGTAATATCCTTTCTCAGAACTTAGTCCCTCCAGTGCCTAAGGCAGCATTAAGCCTCTCTGTTTAGGATTCATCCTGAATGTAAAGGGAAACTCTAAAGTGTAACTGAATCCACCAAATATGCATACGGGGTTAGTTGTTCCCACAGGACACTTCCCTGAGAGCCATTACAATAACGAAGACTCCTCTGAGGTAGAGTAGAGAGCAGTAGTTTTCTCCTATCTAGTGACATTTTTCGTTTTACCCCAAGATGATACCTTGAGACCTTAGGATGCTACCAATTTCCAGAAGCCTACCACTAGAAGGTGCTTTCACCCATGCTCTACTTAGTGAGTGATCTGAGTATGAATACATCTGTCCAGATTCCAAAATGGAACAAAACCCATCCAACCTGTGACACATCAGATTACAAATCACTGAAAACTGAAGAAAGCTATGAAACTTCAGGTATTATCAACATCCCCCACCAGAGTGGCACATGTGTTACAACATAAACCTACACTGACACATCATCATCACCCAAATCCATAGTTTACATTAGGATTTGGGTGATGGGATTAGGGTTCACTCTTGGCCGTACATTCTACCGGATTGGAAAAATGTATAACATGTATCCATCATTATAGTATCATACAGAATAGTTTCACTGCCCTAAAAATCCTCTGTGCTCTGCCCAAAAGTTTTAAAATTTAACTGTTTTGGTGAAATCCCAAAGTCTTAAGAAACCACATTAGAAATGTTCAGCACAGTACCACCTAATATAAAGTTACATTCTCACTGGAACACTATAGAAGCTACTTTCTAAATTCAATCAATGGGAATTAGCAATCAGCAAACTCCTGATGTTTCTAATAGAGCTGAGTGAATACATACAGCTTTTACAATTCTTTTAAATTAGCTAACAGGTACTGACATTTTTAAGGTGGGTGAGGGTTAGCTATTTTCCTACAATCTCTGTATTAAGTTAGGGAAAAAAATTCAAGCCCCGATCAAACGTTTCATATATAGATTTCAGTAAACATTTTTTAGCAAGCATCCAAAAATAAAAAACTCAAGGTAAACATAAACCTGAAGAGCTCTGAATAAATGACATCACTTATGAAGGGAGAGTGTCCCCACAATTAAGCCCTAACTTAGTATGTCTGGGGCTAAAGTGACTGTCTGTCAGGGTGGCCCCATAACACAACACCTTAGACTGGGTAACTTATAGACATTAGAAATTTATTGCTCACTGTTCTGGAGGCTGGGAAGTCCAAGATCAAGGTACCAGCAGGATGGGTGTCTGGTGAGGGCCCATTCCTCATAGATGGTGCTTTTTATGCGTCCTCACATAGAGGAAAGGGCAAACAAGCTCTCTAAGGGCACTAATTGCATGGGACAATCACCTCTCAAAGGCCCCACCTTTCTTAATACTACTTCATTGAGGATTAGGTATCAACATATGAAGTTTTGAGGTCACAAACATTGAGACCACAACAGTGACTAAGGTCCTTCATGGAATCTCAATCTCTAGAGTCACTGAAGAATAAATTAGGATTAGTTCCCTTGCTTCAGAAAATAATTTGGCATTCTCTTGTAAAGGTGAATCTGCACACACCTCACAACCCAGCACCCCGCTTCTAGGTTTACGGCATCAAGAAATCTGTACCTGTGGCTAGGCACAGTGGCTCACAGCTATAATCCTTTGGGAGGCTGAGACAGGAGGATCGCTTGAGCGCAGGAGTTCAAGACCAGCCTGGGCAAACACAGTGAGACTCTGTCTCTACAAAAATTAAAAAATTAGCTGGGCGCGGTGCCATGCACCTTATAGACCCAGCTACTTGGGAGGCTGAGGTGGGAAGATTGCTTGAGCCCAGGAGTTTGAGGGTGCAGTGAGCTACAACTGCACCACTGTACTCTAGCCGAGGCAACAGTGTGAGAATCTGTCTCAAAAAAAAAAAAAATTATAAAAAAAAAAAATTTGTACCTGAGCACCAGGAGACAGATTCAACAATGTCCACAGCAGCATTGTTGGAAATAGCAAAACACTGGAAACCCAAATGCCTATCAACAGGAGAATGAATTTTAAAATTGTGGAATATTCACACAAAGGAATATTTTACAACACTGAAAATGAAAAAAATATAATAACATACAATAACATGGATGAGTTTAGAAGTTCAATGTTGAGTTAGAAAAGCAAATCTTTTAAGACTACATACAGTATGATAGTTTTTATAAGGGTACAAAGTAAACAGAACCAAATAAGATTTTGTTTAGGGAGACATACACATGTGAAAAAAATAAAAACGGTAAGGAACAGAAAACCAAAATTCAGGGCAGCAATTACTTCTGGGGCTGGGATTGGAGACAGGCTCCCGGGAAGTTTTGTCAGCATAAATTACGTTCTAGTTCCTAAATTGGGTGGTGGGTTAATAACTTACACACATGTATATGTATATTTTATATAAAAATTATTACATAATTAAATTTAAACAGTGAATGGGAACTATGATCATGCCACTGTACTCCAGCCTGGGTGACAGAGCAAGGTACTGTCTCTAAAAAATAAAAAAAATAAAAAAATTTAAAAAAAAAAACAGTGAATGGGAATGAGTAGAAAAATGAATGTTATATCCAAAAGTAATGAAATAAAAGAAGTGAATATTAAAATAACGGTGAGGTTTTTTTAAGCTATAAAGTTGGCAAAGAAAAAAAACTCTGTGTTGTGATGGTGGTAGGGGAAAAACCCTTTCATACATTCCTGGTAAGAGAATAAACTGGATCTGTAAAAAAACTGTTGGAAAGCAATTTAGAAAAAAATACACCTGAAAATGATCTTATTCTTTCCCCCAGCAATTGCATTTCTAGGAATTTGTTCTAAGTAAGTAATGATGAATGCGCTGAAAGGTGTATGAAAAAAGAGACTCAGCGTTGTGTATAATAGCCAAAAGGTGGAAACAACTCATATCTTCAACAACAGTTAAATAAATTCCATCAGTATGATCTATACGTCTATTTCATTCATTGATTGAGGGCCCACAATGTGCCAGGTGCTATCCTGGTGCTGGAGACACAGCATTAAACAAAACACAAAAAGCCCTGCCTTCGTGTGCTTGCGTGTTAGTGGAGAAAGACAGAAAAAAGTAAAATATAGAGTATGTTAGAGAGTAATAGGTACTCTGGAGAAAATAAGACAGAAAATGGGATGACATTTCAACAAAAACTTGAGCACATATCTTGCAGATGAGCCTTCCAGGCAGAGAAAACAGCAATAGCCAAGACCCTGAGGCAGCAGGTTGCCTCTGGGATCTGAGAACTAGCAGGAAGGCTGGTGTGGCTGGAGAGGAGGAGGAGGGCCCAGTTGTGTGTGGGGCCTTGTAGGTCATTGTTAGGAATTGGTTTCTACTCTAAGATAAGAAGCCTTAGGAAGGTTTTGAGCAGAGGATGACAAAATCTGTCTTATTTTTAGTAGGTTTACTCTGGCCAAGTACTAGACAATATGTGGGCAGGGTAGAAGCAGAGAAACTAGTTAGGAGGCTTTTGCAATCTTCCAGGTGAAAAGTGATGGTGGTGGCAGTGGAGAAGTACCAAGTGGTCAAATTCTGGATATATTTTGAAGGTAGAGACAGTAAGGTTTTCTAATGAATTTGGATGTAGGGAATAGGGGGAAGAGAGGAGTCAGGATTTGGGGCCCGAGCAGCTGGAAGGATGGGGTTACCATTAGTTGAGGTGAGGAAGCTTCTGGGAGGCACAAGTTTGATGGTGGTGGGGACATCAGGTGTTTGGACATGGTAAATCTGAGTTGCCAGTCAAATACATATGTACGTAGAGAGGTCATGGATGCAGCTGGATGTTCAAGTCTGGAGTTAAGGGACGAGGTCCAGACTGGAAGTACGAATGCGGAGTCACCCACATACAGATAGTGTTTAAGCCATGATGCCAGGTGAGATCTCCAAGGACATGAAAACAGAAGAGGTCGGATTAAGAGAGAGAGAGAGAGAGACAGATACAGGTTCAATGACTGAGCTCTGGGGAACAGCCAAGCTTAGAGCTCAAGGAGATGGGGAAAAAACAATCAAGGGGGGCTGGGTGAGGTGGCTCACGCCTGTAATCCTAGCACTCTGGGAGGCCGAGGTGGGAAGATTGCTTGAGCTCAGGAGTTCGAGACCAGCCTGAGCAAGAGAGAGACCCCATCTCTACTAAAAATAGAAAGAAATTAATTGGACAACTAAAAATATATAGAAAAAATTAGCCGGGCATGGTGATGCATGCCAGTAGTCCCAGCTACCTGGGAGGCTGAGGCAGAAGGATCGCTTGAGCCCAGGAGTTTGAGGTTGCTGTGAGCTAGGCTGATGCCACGGCACTCTAGCCTGGGCAACAGAGTGAGACTCTGTCTCAAAAAAAAAAAAAACAAAAAACAATCAAGGGGACAGAGAAGGAGCTACCAGGGACGTAGAACAAAATAAAACAAAAAAACCCAGCAGAGCTGGAAGCCAAGAAAAGAAAGTGCTCCTAGGAGGTGAGAGTGAGCACAGCTCTGTCTAATGCAGCAGATGAAGTCTAATTGGGACTGAAAAATTCCCAGTGGATTGAGCTAAGGCAGTTTTGGTGGAATCATGGGAATAAAAATTGGCTTGGAGTGGATTCAAGAAAGAAAGGAAAGAGAGGGTTTAGAGACAGCGATTATAGACATGATTTTCAGGGGCCTTTGCTGCACAGGGGAGCGGTACATTAGAGTGGCAGCTGGAGAAGAAGTGGCAATCAAGAGAAGTTGTTGGGTTTTTTTTTTCATTTTTCCAGTTTTTAAAATAGGTTGATTTTTTTTAGGTTCCCTAGGAAAAAAAATAGGTTGATTTTAAAATATCAACCTTTTGAAGGTTGATAGAAATGATTCAATAGAGCGGAAAAAGTAACGGCTCCAGAAAGAGGTAAGAATTGCTGAAGTCTTGCCTACATAGGTGGGCAGGGATGGGTCTAAGGCAGGTGGTCAAAGTGAAAGCGTTAGCATTAGAGAGTAGCCAGGGTAGTCCATTCAGTTCATCACTAGAATGATATCATACAAGACCATTAAATGAGGTACAAGAATGTTCCTGTTAAGTTTTTGAAAAGCAGATCAAAACACAGTAACAAGGTATTTATTGAGGAGTATGTGCAATGCATCTTGCAAAGAACTTTTCAAGCATTATCTTGTTTAATCCTCCCAGCGACCCATAAAAGACAAGAACTAAATTATCTCCATTTTCCAGATGAAAAAGTGGAGGCTAAGAGAGATGAATATCTTACTCAAGGTAATGTAGCTGAAATGGTAGAATAGGAGAAGCAGGCACCAGGCCTGCTATGAAACAATGTTAATTATACTTCCACTAAAAATCCAATTATAGCAGCTGACATTTATTGAGTATTTGCTATGCACCAGGAACTGGTCTACATACTTTGCATGTATTAACTCACTTAATTGTCATATTATAGTAATTATGTGGACTCTATTAATAGTCTCATTTTAAAGATGGAGAAACTGAGGCATGAGAAGATTAACTAACTTCCCCAAGGTCCTACAGTTACTACGCAGAGGAGCTGGAAGTTGAACCCAGCCCACCCAGTTTTATCCAGACCCCACACTCTGAACCAGTATTCTGCCTTTCCCTCGTGAGTATTTACATCGAAATGACAGTTTGAGTGGTGAGATTATATAATAGGTAATTTTCATTGCCTCCTTTCTATTTACCTATATTTTTCAATTTGTCTGTCAATGAAATGTGCCACTTTTGTAATTTTTAAAGCTTTTTTTTAAAATAAGTCAGGTATTATCAATCTAGTTTGGTGTTAGGATACACTTACCTTGAGAAGGATAATAGACAAAATACCTTCTTAAATATCTTCACATCCCAAGAATGTATTATTCTTCAGCCCCCTCTGATATCAAAGAAAAACAGCACATCTTGCTACCCTATCAGCACTTCATGATAAACGGAGAGTTTTACTTTTCTCTCTTCGCCTAATATGGCGGGGTGGCTTAAACATCCTACCTTAATGGTTCCCCACCAAGGGAGTCATTTTAAATTTTATACTTTCCTGAAATATTTCCTGAAAGCTCACGAGTTCTGAATGTTTTCTAGATCTAGCCATTGCCCTGTGGAGTTCAAACCTCAAATAATGTGCGTGAACCAAATACAGGAAAACATATAAAATCCTAGAAGCTGTGGTCATACGGTGAAGCAGGCTGCCAAAGGCTCAGAACTTTCCCCACCTACTACAAGGGGCTGGTCCCAGGAAGCCGCTCTAAAATCCTCGCCTGCCCCTCGCCGACACCGTGCACCTCCAGTCAGTCGCCAAATCCTTTAATGTGTGCCTGGGCCGTATCTTTCACACCTGCACCGTTCTGATTACCCCGCCGCCACCATGCCAGTGCAGCGCCTGCGCCGGCCTCCTCCCTGACCCCAGCAAAACCTCCTGGTCTCCACGCCCCACCTCTGCGCTCTCACCTTCCCGCCCACCTCAACCACGTTTACTCTATATTCATGCTAATCCTCTCCGAGCAGGCTGCTGCAGCTGTCCGAAATCCTCCAGGGATTCCCCACTTAGTTTCCAACTTTCCAACTTTATTTTCTACTGTAGCCCACGTGCGTCCATATTTCAGCTAACTGGTCTGCTTGCAATTCCCAAGATCACTTGCCTTTTCCACCTGTGGACCTTTCCTTAGGCTCCTCCCTCTATCTAGAAAGCACCCTTCCTCCATTGCTGCCCACTGAAATGCTACTGATTATTCCAGAAGCAGGTCAAGCGCCAACTGTTCAAATAAGTTTTCTTCTTTTCCTACTAACCTTTTATTGCCACTCCTGCATTGTTCACCACACGCTAACCTTACGTCACCATTCGTACGTCTTTATTTATGTACTTAGCTTTTCTGCCTGCCAACATTTATTAAGCACCTATGATATGTCAGGGGTACGTACTAGGCATTTTACAAGTGTTATCTCACTTCGCTAAATTCTCACAACAGCCCTGTCCTGAGATACTACCACCCCCATTTTACAGATAGGGATCTGAGGTTGGTAGAAGTTAATTAACCTTCTCAAAATAGCATCCTTACTAAATCACATCACTCATTCAACAAATTTTATTCCACTCCATGTCTGCCGGACTCCTAAGCCCCCTGGGCTTTTCTGTATAGGGTGAGAAGTCCTTTTGAGGGCAATTAGCACTGGAGCCTCAGGACAAGGCAGATCCTGTCAAAGGCAGTTTTCCGCCCACCCCTCTCTCCTTAGATTTGATTCACAGTGCTGGGGGAAATGCTCCTTTGACTCTCAGTCAGCACTTAGCCTGCCTAGCACAGGGCTAAAGAAATGATTCATGAAGACAAACATCATACAGGATGTTTAGTTCCAGTTGTGGCCCTGATTCTTGTAAAACTGTGAGAGCAATGCCAAGCCCCAGCATATATTTAGCAGTCTAGAACTCCCAGTTCTCTGCCACCTCAGTTTAGGCTTCAAGTTAAACCTCTGTGTTTGCCGATTAGATCCAGGGGATGCCTCAGCTTTCACAAACAAGGCTGCAGCAGCATTGTTGTCACTACGGTCAGCCTTGGCCTGATAAGAGTTGCTGCCATTGACACCCAACAAAGGCTCACAAGAAATTAATGTGAAGATTAAGAACAGACAAGGGATAGTCTACCCTGAATTCGTTTTTCACCATTTAGGGTTGGAAGCCCCTAAACTTGTTGGATCAGTTCATATTGCCAAATGAAGAATATTATAATAATGGCTTTCTTCTCTTTCTTATTGTTTTGGAGTCAAGGGTGTTCAGTGGCCACTGTTTGCTCAAGGAGAGTGTAAACAGTTCTTGCTGACGCCTGTGGCCAATGAGCATGCCTCCTAAGCCATTTTCAACTTGGCATGGGGTGTAGATCTAATGGTAAAGAAGCTGAACAGGGGCCAATTGTGGTGGCTCATGCCAGTAATCCTAGCACTTTGGGAGGCCGAGGCAGGAGGATCACTTGAGGTCAGGAGTACAAGACCAGCCTGAGCAACATAGTGAGGCCTTGTCTCTACAAAAAATAGAAATATTAGCCAGTTGTGGTGGCATGTGCCTATAGTCCCAGATAGGTAGGAGGCTTTAGGAGGATCACTTGAGCCCAGGAGTTTTGAGATTGCAATGAGGTATAATGATGCCACCACACTCTAGCCTGCGAGACAGAATGAGACTCTGTCTCAAAAAAAAAAAAAAAAAAAGATGAACAGGGAATGGGATGGGATTAAGTAACCCTATTTTGTGTTTTATATGTATTTTCTCTCTCAATACTCAAGCAGTCCTTTCTGAGGTAGGTGTTAATTGTAATACCCATTCTACGGATCCAAAAACTGTGGTAAGTAACAGGACTAGAAACCTGGTACGTTGAGCTCCACAGCTTTCCATCACCCTAAGCTCATGTTTTGTGTCAAGATCTTTTGCTTAGCCAAATATTGGTCATTTAAATAGGGCCAAAGGCAAAATTTGCACATAAGTTAGAGTTCTCAAATATCGATATTCTTCCCTTTCTTCAAACCAAGATGATATGAAGCATTTAGTTTCTTAAATGTCTCATATTTTCCATAGTTGACAAAGATCTCAACAAGAATTGGTAGTTGAACTGTAAGATTCTTACCTTCCACTCAGGAGACTCCTGTGTTTGATTCTTAGGCAAAGAATCTTAGGCTAGGCTCTCATTATTTTGGTTGGTTAGACCATGGGACACTAAGGCCAGTGAGTCAGAGTCACTGGTAGGACGGCTGTTCCCAGCCATCTCTGAAACAAGTCATAAAGTGGCAGGGTGGAAATGCAGATGGCCCAAGGTCATTGGGACTAATGAAAGTTATCAAAAGTCCTACTGTCCGGGTTAACTTATGTCATGTTCATGAATCTTCAAAGCCAAACATCTTTATTCACACAAAATCTTTCCCCTTCTTCATGATCTGCTATGTTGTAGACAGTCCAACACTTAGAGCACCTTTATACTAATAAACCTCCATATGGAATGCTGTTGCTAATCAGTTAACGCTAACAACTTATACAAATATTTTAACATCTCAAAACCTTACCCTAGTTTGACATTTGGGATTACATTCACGGAGCTAGACTCTTGACTTTTTATGAAGTCTTTCACATTTCACAGAGATAACAGGATTTTCATTTTGCTTTCCACAATGCAGCTCCTGTAAATATTTTACAGTTGCCTCTGCCATATGGTTAAAAAAGGTTACTCGGAGCACAACCAAACATGGTTATCTCAATAATATAGAAACTACTTTGTTTGATTACTGCAAACAAACTTTTTGTGCCCCTCCAAAATGACTTTTCAAAAGACATTTTTGTTGGAAGACATTCACTACCTATCGTTTCAATTCTGTTGCCAACGGTTTGTAAACACCTTGAAAAAGACTTACGACATATGTTAGTGAAAGTCCAGAGAAAAAGAGTAGAGACTGGTAGAAAATGAGATACTAAAGAACTCTAAATCAGGACAAAGGTGGGTTACGTGAGGTCAGGTCCACTGAACAAAGCGTGCTGGGAAGAGGTGAGGCTGTGAAGAGGACCCACGTTTAGCAGCCTGCAAGGTAACTGAATGCTTAATAATGAGGAGGGGGAGAGTCGATGGGATCCTACAGTCCCTCTCACATGTCTCCCGTCTGGACAGTTTTCGAAGCCATGATAAAACCACAGGGAATCCCACTTTTCTCCGCTACTTTTTTGTGGCCTCCTTAACGCCTTTCTTATCCCACTACTCTCCTTTCCTTTTTCTATTTTGCTTCTCTGTACATAGTCTTTCGTCGTCAACCGCTTTTAAGGTAATTTCCCCCCAGCTGGAAAGCAACTCGGGTCTTCTTCCTCCCTCGTTCTGAGTCCAGGGACCCAGGTCACTCCTCCTCTTGGAGCTGGGACCTTCCGCTGAGCTCAGCACCCCAAGCTGTGAGGATGGTCTATTTCGCGGGTCCCCCAGCGGGCTGGCCTTCTCGTGACGCCGGCCCGCTCCCCTTCCCTCCCCCCAGGCCTCATCCCCAAAGAAACCTAAACTCCGTGGCATCTGAAACTGTCTGCGCCTGGCGCCCAAGGTCTCTGCCCGGATCCAATATTTTTGTGACCTGAGCGGGGTCAGGTCAGGGGGCGGCGGTACCTCTTTGCAGGCGTGAAGCTCCGGTGCCGTTCCCTGGGTCACCTGGAAGGCGGTCCCAGCCCAAAGCAGCAGCCGCAGAAGCCGGAATGTGTGCCTCTCATTCCTTCCCCTGCGTCTGGCACAGGGCTGGTAGCCGCGCCCGGGCTCAGCCATAGCGGCGTCCTGAGTGAGCGGGAGTACCGGCTCAGGTGCTGCGGCCGCCGCTTCTGCGGGCAGCAGGCGGAAAAAAAGGGGAGGGAGGTTCACAGGGGGAGGATGCAAGGGGCTGGGCTCGCTTCAGTCACCTCCCTGCGGCTACGCCAAGGCCGCCCATCCTTCCTCCTCCCTCCGTCCTCTTCTCCTCCTACCCACGTCGCCTTGACAACCGCCTCCTCTTTCGCTCCGCGCGGGTGGGGCAGGGACCACGCGCGCCTCTGCCGCTCACCTGCCGGTCGCCATGGCAGCCGCCGCCGCTGGCGCGCGCGAGGTGGCAATGCGCGCGACTGCGGTGCGCAACCGGCCCAACAGGCGGACCCGGGGCTCACGTAAAGAACGCGGTGGAAACATCCTCCAAGCCATTGCCAACGAATTCCTGTTTTCTACTGCCCTTTCGGGCCCGGGGCCATTTATGAACCTCTCTAATTTTGCAAACGCGGCGTAGGGACGGAAAGAAGATGGGGAGGCCGTCTCTCCCCTCCAGAAGTTGTCGCCTACGCGAGTGGCCCCAGTACGTGTTACCTACTGCAAAAGCCGCTTCTGGAGATCTTACTTCCATCCCGCCCAATCCATCGTGCTTTTGCAACTGGCAATATGAGAAGCTCTAAGACTCGTATAGTGAAATTGAGTTTAAGCAAGGAGAGTTTGCCTTAGCCGGCAATTGTCCAAGCACGACACGTGGGCTCTCTGGTCTCCTGACATCCTCATTCTCTCACCTCTTTGAAAATAGGAAAGCCTTTTGCTACGTGCGAGGTGAAGGAAATTTCTGGGTCATCTTTTAGGACGTCTTTCCTCAGCTGAAGTCTTTTGCAGGAGTCCTGTACGGTGGGAGGCCGGCGCCTTTCAACTGAGGCTCAGCAGTGCAAATTCAGGACTCTCTGGCACGGCCTGCGGCTCTTTCCCACGGTATTCCGAGTAACTTCCTCCCGAGGGGCCTCCCGCGTTGGACCGCCAGGTGGCGCCCTTCTCCAAAGGAATTCATCTGGGTCACAGATGGCGGGGCAGTTGCCAGGCAACGGAAACTGGGCGTTCCAAACAATTGGGACCCTGGATCCTCCGCCGGCAAGATTGTGCTGCGGCTGCGCGGGCCTCCCATCCCTCATAACAACGTCTAAGTTTGGCTTTTACCCATGCCTCCCACCCGGGACCCTTTGCAGCACACTACGTTAGATAACGATGATTCCTACTTGGGAGAACCGCGGGCTTCCAAGGTACTGTGGTTTCTTGTGCAGATTCCCAGTAGGGTCGCTGGCAGTCTTCTTTCTGTCGGTGTGACAGGCAGCAATGGTAAGATAAAGGACTCTGGTGAAGACATTGAGTTGGGTACTGCCTCCCTGTCCCCATATTCAGGTCTGCTAACGTTTCAGAGGTGCTTTTGAGCAGAGGAAAGTAGAGCTCTAGTCTAGAGGAACAAGGGGCTTCCGCAGCCCAAAGCAATGATTAGTATAAGTAATGGAAGGGCCCAGGTTCAATCAACCTGCCCTTTTCCCTGATTGGAAAACTGTTCTCTAAAGAGAAATGGACATATGGAGTGGGAGAGAACCCTCTGAGAGCCACCAGGTCATGCTTTATACATCTGTCTTCGCATTGTCTCTGTCTTCTGGCTACTGCAGCAATGTGTTTGTATATGTGTGTGTTTACTGTGATTTGGAAATTTAGATGATCCTTTTTCTGGTAGAAGTGTTTGGAGTATTTGAAGTGGTGCAAAATAAGGTGAATTAAATGGTAATTGTGGCTTAATAATATCAAAGAGCTTCCTTTCATTTATTCAATATTTATTATTTACTATATAATGGGCACTCTGCAAAACATTGAGGTTATGTACATAATTTAGGTATAGCTCCTGCTCTCAAGGAACTCTAGTAGGAAAGATGAACCAACAGCAACAGCAGCAAAAATGCTTGCACAGGGCCGGGCGCGGTGGCTCACGCCTGTAATCCTAGCACTCTGGGAGGCCGAGGCGGAGGACTGCTTGAGCTCAGGAGTTCAAGACCAGCCTGAGCAAGAGTGAGACCCCGTCTCTACTACAAATAGAAAGAAATTAGCCAAACAACTAAAAATAGAAAAAATTAGCCAGGCACAGTGGTGAGTGCCTGTAGTCCCAGCTACTTGGGAGGCTGAGGCAGGAGGATGGCTTGAGCTCAGGAGTTTGAGGTTACTGTGAGCTAGGCTGATGCCACAGCACTCCAGCCCGGGCAACAGAGTGAGACTCCGTCTCAAAAAAAAAAAAAAAATGCTTGCATGGCAGCACATGTGTTGTGACACATGTAGGGTGCCCTGAGAACCAGGAACTTAAAGGAAGGCTTCCCAGATCACGTGGCTTTTGGACATCCAATTATGAGTTACTTGGGCCAGGTGAGGGAGAGGGTAGAATATGAGTTATGAGAAAGGAAACAGGAACCAGACATTCAAGGCAAAGGAAACAGCAGGTGCAAATACATGGAAAGGAGA
>RJWJ010024169.1:0-25093 GCA_004363605.1 Indri indri
CCAGTGTCTTCTCCATTTCTCCACAGGAGCTTATAGTTTCACCTGCCTTCTTCTTCTTCTTTTTAGAGATGGGGTCTCTGTCGCTTGGGCTGGAGTGCAGTGGTGCGATTACAGCTTATTGTAACCTCAAACTTCTACACCTGCCTTTTTGAATTTTTGTTTACTTGGCCTCTAAACCCACACCCACTCTCCTGATTTTCCTCTTATCTTAGTGTCCTTTGCAGGATACTCCTCATCTTCCTCACCCCTCGGGGTTTAGTCCTTGGCCCTCTTCTGTTTATACTCACACGTCAGGTGATTTCACCAGTCACATGGCATTAAATGTCATCTACATGCTGCTAGCTCTGATCCTTCCACTGATCTGGGCATCCAGCTGTCCCCTTGATACCTTTATTTATCTAATAATAATCTTAAAATGTTCAACCTGCATTCTTGATTTTCTTCCATTTCCTAGGACAACTCATGCTCCTCTGCAATCTTTTCCATCTGAACGCATTTATAGAACCACTACCGACCAGTTGTTCAGGTCAAAATCCTTGAATTCATCCTTGATATTTGTTCTTTCATACACCCAGGCCATTAGCAAATACTGTTTTCTTAATCTTCAATATATTTCCCCAATCTGACCACTCTAACCGCCTCCACAAATCTGACCTAATTGAATAATCTCCTATTTCAATCTCTTCCCTTGGCTCTGCATCTCGCCCCACCTCCCCTAGTGTATTCTTCTAATAGCATCCAGAAAGTCTTTAACATGAGGCCCTGAATGATCAGGAAGCTGCTTGCCAACTTTTCCACCGGCTTTCCCTTAATTTACGTTGCTCCAGCCGCTCTGGCCTTTCTGATTTCTCCAACACACCACGCTCATTCCTGCTGTAGGACCCCTGCACCTGCTGTTCTCTCCAGAATACTCTTCCTGCACGGCTGGTTCCCTTACTGCAGTTAGGCTTCTGTTCCCGTGTCACTCAGCCTTCACGGGAGCCTTCCCCAGCCCTACCTAGACCTGAAACAACCCCCTGCCATCACTTTCTATCCCCTTTATCCTGATTTATTTTTCTTTAGAGCACTTATTACTATCTCACGTCATATTACAAATGTATTTCCTTGTTGTCTATCTTGTCCATGAGGGCAGGGATTTTGTCTGTTTTTTCACTGTTAGAGCAATGCCTGGCACATACTAGGTATTCAGTAACTAATGAATAAAATGAGTGAACAAATGGGCTTTTATGAAGTTTGCTTAGAACTTTTAAATAAATGCCACTACTGGTGTGTACTCCTAGTTTAGCAGCACAACAGTCTTTGTCACTGTGGGGAGAAATGCTTCACTTTTCTGCAAAGGTTTTGGACTTTTTCTGAGCAGGTAGTGTCAAGTATGGTATTAGATGGCAGTAATCAAACAAGAATAGCTAAAAGCCATCTGCAATGTCCAGTGTTTCCTTTGTTCCAAGGCAGAGCAGTATCCAGCTCTTTGGGTAAGTGGCCTCATCTGCGTACAGATGGAGGAAAACCGTATTGCTTACAGGGCATCTAAAGCCCTAAAGTGGTTTCCTTTTTTATGTAGATGACTCTGAAGCACTTGATACTTTAAGAAACCTGAGTCTATTTTTGTTCTCTGTAGAACCTACAGTTGTCATGCTCTCTCACTTTTGGTTGCTTTGTTTTTATTCTCTTGATCACTGGTTTTGGTTATTGAAGTACAGTCAGCAAAGATTTTATCTGATCAATACAGCATAGGACGTATGCTGGTAGAGTCAGAGGGTCTTGTAGCCCTAAATATTACAATGGATCCAGTTAAAGGAAATTCTAAGTTTATAATTTTTTAAAAAGGAAATCTAATTTAAAAATCAGTAAGTTTTAATTTTTGATAAGATAAAGAATACATACCCTCCAACAGCCACCAATATCAGATTATTTCAACATTATTTCTAATTTTCAAAGTACATAGCACAAACACAAAAGTTATCCTACTAAAATGAAATCTTTGTGAGGCCTGGTTTTAATAGACTGGGTTTTTAACAGTGATGTTAAAGAATGATAGTTTAGTAAACTGAAAGAAACAGTTATGATGACACTTAGTTCTTAAGCACAAATTAGACATTATATAAATGAAAAGAACAGTCCCACTGGAGAATAAATAGGTCCTAACAGCGATATGCTCCCCAAGGATGATCCATCTAATGTCTCACTCTCACCCAAGGTAAAATTTCAAGTTAAAAGATTAAAATTCGGCCTCCTTGTTGCCATTTCACAAATATGTTAAGATAGTACCATATTAGTGACTAAAATCCAGGTATTTTCCTTTTAGATAAATTAAATCCCATATGTTGTAAAAATATTTGTTTTTTAAGAGACTCAGTAAAGCTATATTTATTTCCAATAAAAAATATGGCACATAAACATTTTTATTTCTCCTAAATTGCCTCTCACGAAAAAAATTTATCCTCGCTATTGATCTAAAGAGAAATCTGCATAAAGCAATGTTCTATTTTATTATCCTTTTTTGTGAAAGGTGGTGGGTGACCCCTGGAGGCAACTGGAAAAATATCCTGCTGCTTTCGGGAATAAAATGGGGAATGAAGAATTAGGAAGTACATCTTCCTATTTAGAGAAATTTTTTTTTCAAGTTTAATCAGGGTGAATTAAAACATTTAATTTTATTTTTTATTTTTATTTTTCTTCAAGACAGGGTCTCACTTTATTGCCCAGGCTAGAGTGCAATGGCGTCACCATAGCTCACTGAAACCTCAAACTCCTGGGCTCAGGTGGTCCTGCCACCTTAGCCTCCCAAGTAGGTGGAACCTACAGGCACGCGCCACCGTGCCCTGATACTTTTATTCTTTGTAGAAATGGGGTCTCATCATGCTGCCCAGACTGGTCTTGAACTCCTGGGCTCGAGCAATCCTCGCATCTTGGCCTCCCAAAGTGCTAGGATTATAGGTGTGAGCCACCATGCCCGGTGATGCCTGCCTATTTTAATTTTAAAATAGGTCTATTGAACCGCAATTCAGTTAGGTAATAGTTATTAAGGATATAATACAATGCTGGGGGAGACAGACATATAACACCCATAGTTTCAGTATCATTGACCTTATAATCTACTAGGAAACTAAAGATAAGTGCTAAAATAACTGTAATACAAAGTAGATTGTGTGAAAAGATTTAGGAGCAGTACAACTATATAGCAATTCAGACTTTTGGTTAGGGTGTTCAGAGAAAGCCTACTACATTCAACAAACATTTACAGAAGACCTCCTGTGTACCAAGCACTATGCTAAAGGATAAGTAAGACCTGGTGCCTTCCTTCAGGCACTCTCAGTATGGTAGGGAAGATGGCACAGAAATAGGAAAATTCTATATGAAGTAGTAGGTGGATTATTAGAATTAAGGACAAAGGAGGGAAATTAAACCAGCCTCAAGACTGAGAGGATGGTCAGAAAAATCTTCCTCGGGGAAGTAACATCTATGCTGATTCTTAAAAGACAGGTAGGAATTGTTCTGGTTTGGCATCATAAGCCTACGTTAGCCACTCTGTCCCACTGATTACGACTAAAAACACATGACAAAATGTAAGTGGCAACTACCTGAGTACTCTGAAAAGTAAATAAGTAAATAAAGGATTGTGGAGGAGAGTCAAAACTTACAAAAGAAACTTGCTCGTGGATGAGTTTCCTGGCTTTTTTTCTCCTTTTTTTTTTCTCGTGGTTTTGTCCTGAGGAGAGACCCCAGTTGGGAATTGTTAGGGGGCATGGGTAGCTAAAACTCTAATACAAATCCTGTCTTTCTGGTCCAAGGGACTGAGATTAGGAGGCTCTGTGAGTTGGAAAGTGAGTGGGGAGGAGGGAGAGGAGTGAGTTAGGGAAGATGATCCCTAATTTTGTGTATGAATCCACACAAATCTTGGGATCACCCTGGAGTTGCACTTGTGTGTGAGAGACCCAAGGCAGTATAGCAAAGGCTTTGAGAACTGATCTGAGTTAAATCACGGTCTAAGTCTCAGACTAACTCCTGAGTGGTATGTGTTCAGGACAGACCCAGAGCAGCATAGCAGAGGCTTTAAAACAGAACTGAGATTGAAATCACCCATAAAAAGCAATATAAAAGTTGTAATCTGTACTTCATCAGGTTGATTGCCTGCTTAAAAAAAAAAGTCAACATTCTCCAGAGGAGGATTTTAACAGAACTCAGAGTCTGCACCACGTAATTGTTACAATGTTCAGGATAAAATAGAAAATCACCTGTCATACAAAGGACTGGGAAAGTGTGACCAAATCCCAAGGGAAAGGAGAATAAACAGATACTAACCAGGAGATAACACAAATGTTGGTGAAATCAAAGACTTCTAAAGCAGTTACTATATGCTCCATGAGGTCAAGATAAAGACACTTGAGATAAGCGTTAAGATAGAAGTTTTCAGCAGAGAAACAGAAGGTAAAAAAGAACCAAGTGGACATTTTCAAAGTGAAGAGTACAACATCTGAAATAAAAAAATTCACAGGATGAGTGCAATAGCAGAATACAGTTGATGAAGGAAGGAGGCAGTGAAGTCAAAGATTAATGAACAGAAATTATCCAATCAGAAGAGCAGGGGGGGAAACAAGATTGGAAAAAAATAGAACATATGAGCACCAGGGATCTGTGGAACAATATCAAAAAGTCTAACATACAAATCATTAGAGTTTCAGAAGGAGAGAAGAAAGAGATTGAGGCAGAAAAATTATTTGAAGAAATAATGGCTAAAAACTTCTCAAATTTGGTAAAAGACATAAATTCACAGATTCCCAGAGGCTTGATGAACCCCAAACAGTTAAATTCAAAGAAAACCATGACTAGAAACATCAAAATTAAACTGCTGAAAGCCACAGATAAAGAAAAAAATCTTGAAAGTAGCTAGAGAGAAATGAAACACTAGATACATAAGAATAATGATTTGAATGATCACAGAATCCATGGTGGCCCAAAGACAGTGAACAATATCTTTAAGTGCTAAAAGGGAAGAACTGTTAACTCAGAACTCTATATCCAGTGAAAATATTTTCAGGAATGAAGGTGAAATAAAGATAATTCTCTTATGAAGGAATACTTAGAAATTTATTGCCGGCAGACCTGCTCTAAGAGAAATGATGAAGGAAGTTCTTTAGGCTGAGGGGAAATGATACCAGAGGGAAACCTGAATCTTCAGAAATAAAGGAAGAGTAATAGAAAATGTAATTATCTGGTTTAACATAAAAGATTCTTCTTTTCTCTTAAATTCTTTAAAATATGATTATTAAAAAGATAGGAATGAGGCAGGTACTATTGGTTAGGGGAGACTAAGCTATTGAAACAAAAATGCAGTGATTTAAAAAGCAGAAATTTATTTTTTCTCACATAACCAGTAGGGTGAGGAGCTCATGGTGCAGGTAGAGAAAGAATTCTCCACACAAAGATTAGGGTAGAAAGCAGTGAAACTTTATTTTACTTTCTCTGAGAGAGAGCAGAAGGGAAACAGAGAGAAAGAGAGAGAAGAGAGATGACATGGCACCTGAAAGAAAGAGGGGGAAAGTGCTGGCTTCAAGCAGAAGAGGCTTAGAGTTTTTATGGGGGCAAAGAGAGGAGAAAAAAATAGTTATGGCTGCCACAAGGAAATAGTACCCGCCTCATTCCCATCAGTTATGGCTGATAACAGAAGCAGCTCTGTCCGGTTGTGTTTTTTTCCTTTTTTCCCCTTGTCCTGGAGACTAACTTATCTCTGGAATGTGGTTCGGCTGGGCTGGTGAATGTCCAGAAGGAGGATTTACAGTTCCTTTCTGTCTGCTCAGCTCTTTTCAGATGCTGTGAAAACAATCTCAGCAGGGGGTTAGTTAATTTTAAAAGACAGGTCATAATCTTAAAGACATCAAGTTAGATAGTTCATTTTTCTCCATTAGATAGTTTATTAGCAAGGCCACCTTTCAATAACAGCCAGAAGCAAGCATTCCAGGTTGACAGGTAGCTCTGTTCCATACATCTTACAGTTTATATGTCTGCAATTCCCTAGGGCATTGTCATCTGAATGATTGAGACTGTTTCACAGCCATGTCCGGGTTCCAACTGGGGAAGGAGAGCATCCAGTGTCTTAAGGCCCCTGCCCTTTCTGCTCACCTTCTACTGGCATCTCTAGTTGCAAATTAAGCTGGGAAATGTAGTGGAGCTGGACAGCCATACGCTGGGTTACGACTTGATTCCTTAGGAAGAAAGGGCAAATGGACTGTGGTGAATAGCTACCAGTCTCTGCTACAGCAGGTGAAAGAGAAAGGGGGCATTATAGACAGAGGGGACAGTATGGTCAAAGGTAAGAGAAACAACACATGGTGTGTAAAGAACTAATAGCAATTTTGATGTTGCAATGTATAATAAATAATGAGATGGGGATAGTAAGAGATGAAGTTAGAGAGGTGGGCAGGGACAAATGATGTTTGTTTTTTATTCCTAAGGAGGAGTTGAAGGGTTTTAAGTAGCAGATTTGCATTTTAGTCAGATACTTAGGGTGAAAGATGGATTTGGAGAACAGAAGACTGGAGGGAAGAAAACCAATTAGGAAGTTGGGGCAACCATTATGAGGGGGGATGATAAAGGTTTAAAAGTAGGCTATGTAACAAGGATAGAGATGTTAAATGAAATTTATGGGAGGGCATTGTTTTGGTTTTTTGCTTTTTTTTTTTTCCTCTTTATTTCTGCCTAGGGGGGCATTGTTTTGGACTGAGCTCCTGCACTAGGCCCAAGAGACCAGACCAAACTTGGAGTCACTTGTGCTAAATGACAAGTAATCAAACTGAACTTTGGAATGAGCTGGTTTTCTAAAAAACAGGAGATTCTCAGCAACCAATCAGAAGAGGCCCATTTTTACCTGAAATGCCGAATCTTTTGTTCTCTGTTTCTGCTTTCTTCAGCCCTTTTCTGCCTATAAAGCCAAACTCATCTACTCAGCTCATCAGAACACCCATTCTGTTTTATAGAATGAGACGTTACTCGATTCTAGAATCACTAATAAAAGGCAATTAGATAGTTAAACTAAGTTTGTTGTAATTTTGTCTTTTGACAGAGAGAAGGTCTGATGTTAGAAATATCTATAGGAGTAAAATTGGGCAGGACTGGTGATAAATTGAGGCAAGAGAAAGAAGAAAGCATGAAGGTAGGATCTCAGATTCTTTTTAAAATTTTTAAATTTTTTAATAAGGATGCTAATCTCATCAGATTATTTACAGAGATAACTGGGTGGATGGTGGTACCAGCATGGAATACTACAAAGTAGGGGCAGTTTTATTGAGGAAAAGATGAGTTCAGGTTTAGGTGACAAAGATGAATTGTTGTGAAGCTTGATATTCTGACAAAATATTTATTTCCTTATTATTTTTTAATAGAGATGGCCTCTCACTATGTTGCCCATGCTGGTGTGCAATGGCTAGTCGCAGGTGTGATCATAGCTCCCTGCAGCCTCGAATTCCTGGGCTCAAGAGTCCTCTCACCTCAGCCTCCCAAGTATCTGGGACTGAAGTGTGGGCCACCATACCCAGCTCAAATTATTTTTGGTTTTATTAAATTTCAGTATGTCAATAGAAGTGGGTTGCTCAAGTCCAACTCCTTTGAATAACATACAAAGCTATTTACAATTTAGACCTAAACTACCTCTCCCATATCATCTTTTATTCTTTTTTATATACCTTTTATTTCAACCACACCAAACTTTTCTCAAAGAGACCTTCCCTCACCCCAAAATCTAAAATAATGCCAACCCTAAATAGTGAGATTCGGAAAATATGATTAAGTATGGCATTCATTATTAGAGGCCAAAGCTTGAGGATGGGCACCTGGGGGAGGGGGAGGGGATGTGACTAAACTCCTAAACTCACCTCTCTGGGCCTGATAAATTTTGTATACCTCATATAACTCAGACCGGTCTGAGCTATTTTTCTTTTCTCAGTAGGTTCCCTTAAATCATATCCTCTCTACTTTCCTTCATTGTAATTAACACAGTTATTAAACTATATAATTTTTGTGCAATAATTTGTTTAATATCAGTCTCCACTAGTAGTCCATAAACTCTGTAAGGGTAGGAACTGTAGATCTCTTTTGCACCCACTGTTTTCCCAGCATTTAGCATAGCCTCACCGAGCCCTCTGATTTCTCTATACGTTAGCACTAACAGTTGCTATTCGCTTGAAATGCCCTTTTCCCTATGGCAAATTCTACTTACCTTCAGAGACCCAGGTAAAACATCATCTTCTTTGGAACATTCACAACTCTTCCAAGTGGAATTAGGGAATTAGTCCCTCCCTTCTACATGTTCCCATAGCCCTTCGTTCATATTGGGTTTTTTGTTTTTAATTTTTTAATTTTAATTTTTATTTTTTTGAAAGGAAATACCACATTTATTAGAAGGCAAAGGCCCGCCACCTTGGGCTACATCTCATCCAATGTGACTCACCCAGCCATCCGAAGGGGGCAGCACTGTGACCAAGGCTTCCCCTGCGGGCACAAGGCAAGGAAAGGCACATCCACCTGATAATCTGGCCTGCCCAGTCAGTAAGGAGAAAGTGTAGAGAAGGGAATCCTCATGAATGGGATCCCCAAGAATGTTGTCCTGGATGAACTGGGGCATGTATTCTGTTGACAAGATGAACCCCGAAGAAGAAAAGCCTAGGCCCATGAAAAAGATTCGGGACAACCAGTTTTTTGTTTTTTTTTTTTGAGACAGGATCTCACTCTGTCACCCAGGCTGGAGTGCAGTGGCACCATCATAGCTCATTGTAATCTTGAACTCCTCGGCTCAATGGATCCTCCTGCCTCTGCCTCCCAAGCAGGTAGGACTACAGGCATGCATCACAACACCCAGCTGATTTTTAAAATTTTTTTGTAGAGATGGGGGTGGGGGAGATAAGGGGATTGGGGTTGGGGGGTAGGAGGGGTAGGAGATGTCTCACTATGTTGTCCAGGCAGGTCTTAAACTCCTGACCTCAAGTGATCTCCCTGTCACAGCCTCCTAAATTGCTGCGATTATAGGCATGAGCCACCATGCTTGGCCTGTTTATGTTGTTTTTACTTCTACTGTAGCACAAATCCTGTAGTGGATAATCGATTTGCAGATACTGTTTCAACTAAATATAAAATATATCTCAAGACTTGGCGCATTGTCTCATGCCTATACTCTCAGCACTTTGGAAGGCTGAGGCAGGATTCCTTGAGGCCAGGAATTTGAAACCAGCTGGGCAACATAGTGACACCCCATCTCTACAAAAAATAAGAAAAATTAGCTGGGCATAGGAACATGTGCCTGTAGTACCAGCTACTCTGGAGGCTGAGGCAGAAGGATTGCTTGAACTCAGGAGTTTGAGGTTGCAGTAAGCTATGAGGGAACAACTGCACTCCAGCCTGGGTGACAGAGTGAGCCCCATTTCAGAAAAGAAAAAAAGAAAAAAATATATATATGTATATGTTTTTTTCAAACTACTAACTCTCTCCTGAGTTCCTGACCCTAATTTTTAAGATCCTGTTATCCATCACCATCATCACCTTGAGGATCCAGAGGCCTCCACTGAATTTTTCAAGATATGAGTTTTAGAAATCAATTAGAGAGTTTTGTGTTTTTTTTTGAGACAGAGTCTTGCTCTGTCACCCTAGGTAGAGTGCACTGGTGTCATCATAGCTCACTGCAACCTCAAACTCTTGGGTTCAAGTGATCCTCCTGCCTCAGCCTCCCGAGTAGCTGGGACTAAGTTTTCTATTTTTTATAGAGATGGGGCCTCACTCTTGCTCAGGGTGGTCTCAAACTCCTGGCCTCAAGCGATGGATGCTCCCGCCTTAACCCCCCCCCCGGTGTGCTAAGATTACAGGCGTGAGCCACCGCACCCAGCCAGTTAGAGAGCTTTTGTAATAGTCTAAGCAAGAAATGAGGAGAACAAGAGCTAAGGTAGCAGGAATGGAGAGTTAGAATCAGATTTAAGAGACATTTCTGAGGTAAATTGGGAAGCACTTACTGACCAAATGGATGGGGCTGGGGAGATGTGTTGCAAGTAATGATGAGACCAAGGTTTGTAGTCTGGGAGCCTGAGTGGACGAGCGAGAGAGTAATCAGGTGGAAAAGAACATTTCAGATGGACGATAAAAATATTTACATCTTGAGGCTCTGGTCTGCTTTGTTAAAGAGCAAAAGGAAAGAGGATTCCGCAAATCGATACCCTGCTCCACTTTTTTTACCAAAACGGAATTATTTTCAGGAATTGGGGCGGGAATGTATTTGAAACCACGACTTTGGATCCAGATTTCTTTCTTGAGCTACTGTTAAACTGTTCATGTAGGGCCACTGATTTGATGACTGGGCTTGGGCAAGTTATTTATTACTTATCTGTTTATGACTTAATCCTTCCATCTGTAAAACGAGAATAGCAGGGAATTTTGAGTGTTGCGAGGGTTGAGATAATACACGTGGAAGCTCAACGCACGAGGTTCAACAAATATTTGGAGTGAAAGACGAACGACCCCTCGACGGACCTCAAAGGAGCAAGGGCAGGGATTTCAGAAAGTCGTATAAGGGCAGTCCTTCGGGCTCCCTCCGCTTCCTGGAGACCCCAGGAGCCGGCCTGAGGCACTACTTGTATTTCCTCATAACTGGCCGCATTTTCTCTCACGACTCATCAGCTGCCAAGCTGCAGTTTCAGTTCGCTCCGCCACGGGGCGCCCGTCCACTGGCCTCTGTGGGCTCAGCTGCGTGTGATGCTGAGGCCGGAGAGTGACGTCCGGTCACCTAGGCAACCACATCAACTTCCGGTTTGAACAACAGTCCTGGTTGGCGAGAAGCCACATTTCCGCCATGTGACCGGCGCAGGCGCAGTGCGTCCTGCGCCAAGCGCATGCTGAAATTCAACCTCTGGTCCCTCACTCCGAGCTGTCCCCGGGGAGGTGGCACCGGGAGGTGCAGTGTCCCTGAGGGGGCGGGGCCAAGGCTCTGCTCTGCGCTCCCTTGGTACTGCTAAGAAGCCTGGCGGCAGCTGGACCGCTTCTTCGGAGCCGCCGAGCTGGAGTTGGACCTGGACCTCCGTGGGGCCACGGCCCCGGCTGCGGGGCAGCGGCTCCTCCAGGCCGAGGCCCCGGCAGAGAATGAGCCGGAGGCAGTGGCGATCTCCCGGCAGAGCGGCCGGGCCGGGAGCATCCTGCGCTGGTTCACCACCGTGATCCTGTTTGCCTCCTTTCTGGGACTGGTGAGAGTCCGGGCTGCAACCCTCCCAGGTCGGGCCATGAGCAGGCGGCCTGCGGAGAACGTGGCCTTTGGAGTTTAAGTCTCGCCTTTGTCAGGTGCAAGCTGTGTGACCTTGGACGCGTTACTTAATCTGCTGGGGCCTCGGTTTTGTGTTCTGGAAAATGGGCACAATTCTAGTCTTGGAGGGTTATTGGCAAGTGCAAAATTGATTTTCCTAGTACGTTTTTCGGCTCCAGCAAACCTTCCTACGTCTCCTCTGAGGCATGGGGAGATGCAAGAGAGAGTGCCCGGGTTTTTAGCCGTTGTTCTCCGCACCCACTTACTCAACCCCCAAATTGTTACACAGAAAAGCTGCATTTCTGGGATTTCTGCTTAATTTTGCAGATAGGGAAATAGGCCCAGAGAGGAAAGTGACTTTTCCGGATTACACAACTGGTTAAATGGTATATGCCTCTTATTCTGCCCACGATCTTATTTAAGGCAAACCTTCAATCCTTAAATTTTTTTTTTTTTTGTTTGTTTTTGGAGCAAACTGCAGGGCTACAAGCGCCTTTGCCAACCCCCTGGGCCGCCCCTCAATTCACTATTTGTGGAAATCTTCCTTTTATCACTCCGTAATTGAGATCTGGGGAGTTGGAAGGGTGAGTCCTCTTAAAAGAGTGACTTCTAGTTAGCCTCTCACTACAGTTGTTTATTTTGATTGGGGATTGGGGGCGGAGAAGGAAATTATTACAGAAGCTTGGTGAATCCTCACTACTGTGTCGGCTCCTGCTGTAAGTCCTTGGAAGGCATGAACTAACTTGATTAGGCAGTTCCTGCGCCTGTGCCCATGCAACTCCTTAGTCTTGAACTGCTCCTGCTTGGGCCTTGATTAGGCACTTGCTGCGCCTGTGCCCATGCAGCTCCTTAGTCTTGAACTGCTCCTGCTTGGGCAGGGGGCACGCGCATGTGTTTAGAGCAGAGCCCTGCAGTTAGAATCAATTGTTCTTGAAATGTAGAATGATTAGAAACATTTTTTAAGTGCCCAGTGAATTTCCTTTGAAAGCCAACTGTAATCCTTAGTTCTTGCTAACACTACATTGTCTTTGAGTACAATTTTATTGTTATTGGATACATGTGCATGTAATAGTTTCTAAGAAAGCTTTATTGACTGTACTTCGGATGCCTTGGGATTTTCTTTGAAGAAAAATGTAGATTTAGAGACGTTTAAATTGTTTATCTCCTGCAGTTTTATACGTGTAGTTCAAAGGAAGACCTCATGTGTATCCACAAATATTGCTGTTTAGCAACATCAAAAAATGGGAATAATATTTTGATGTTTTGATAATTAAATTTTTTAACATCTGAATTTTTATTTGTGCATGTAGTCTATTTCAAAATATACAAAAAAATTTCAAGAATAGTTTTGATGTTACATTTTATTAACTTAATGCAGAGTAGTCTTTTAAAGGTGTTGTTCAAAGGGGAAACAGGATTGCAACAAAAAGCCAGAAGAATTAAACAATTTTTTAAAAATTGAGAGTTGTCAAAACTAGAAAAATAGTAGGAATCTGTACCTCTATTAGTACAATATTACGATATTAGTATCGTCATTGTGAATTTTTCCTGACTATGGGGACTTAGTTATCCTCTACTACATTACATTGTAATTCCACCCCATGTGCCCCCCCCATCATTTTTTATAGTGGAAAAAGCTACCACATAGTTAGATATTATTTTAATGATTGTAAGTAAAAGCTTTTGTCTTTTTAAATTTTAGGGAATGAGTGTTGCTATACTGGGACCCACGTTTCAAGATTTGGCAACAAATGTGAATCGAAATATCAGTAGTCTGTCTTTAATTTTTGTGGGCCGTGCCTTTGGATATTTGAGTGGCTCTGTGATTGGTGGAGTTCTTTTTGACATAATGAATCATTTTTTACTTTTGGGTAAGTAAATGCTAAATTTAGCCTCTTTATGACTGTTAATGAATTTACAATTTGTCTTTAAATAAGAAAAAATACTAGCCTGCAGGATGATTGACAACTGAAATGGGTAGTGTTCAGGTATCCTCGATGGAAGCTGGGTTTCCCTGGTACTTGCTCTCACCTTGGCAGTTAGGAGGAATCTGTGCTGGGCTGCTCTGGAAACTTAGATCAGCCCTAGTGTGTGTTCGCAATCCTTGGCATTCCCTACCTTTACTATAATTTAGGCACCACTCCTGGATCATACACACTGGTTGTCCAAGAAGCTCTCCTTATCAGAGTTTAGGGCAGATCTCCTGGGACAACCATAGATCAGAATGAGCTCCTTGAACCTGCCTGTCCAGGCTAGACTCTAGATGGGGAATGAAGAGGGAGATGAGATGGTGGATGAACTGATAAAGGCTATGTTTTTGTCCTGCCATCCCATGTCAGTGACAACCAGAGACTGCCCTGTCTCACCCTGGAAATAGATGGCAAAGCTTTTAACATACTCTTTTTGAATAAATTGAAATGTTTAAAGAAAATTTAGATTAATGCGATAAAATTCCTTTGGAAGCAAGAATAATTTGTTATTGTCAATGAATTAATAAGTAATCTCTCTTATTTCCAGACTGGCTTGAAAGAATATATTTCTTGTATTTTCCTTCCTACTCCCCAAATTAATTTATTTGTAAATTTTTAGTACAAACTACTACAGTAATTGCATTTTATTTTTGCCTTTTTAATTTTTTACCTCATGTCTAAAAATCCCTTTAGGTTCTTAAATGTCACACACTTAAATAATTTTTGGTTTGTCTATTTTGCTATAAAACTTTGCCTTATGGTATAATTTATAGTTTGATTATTAACGCTGGAAATGTATTCATATTATAATAACTTGTTATCGTCTGTAAAGATTATAAGATTTAAATGAAATAACCACTTGTAGAAGCTGAAACTCTCATCTACTCATTGTTACCCAATTTTAATTTGACCGTATTTTGCATTTTTGGAAGTTTTTATGTTGTTGACATGATCCATGACTCTGCATGAATATTGTTTTTTATAGCTGACTTTTTACCTTCATTCTCAGGAGTGTCATTGTTGGTGACCACAGTTGGTCTTTATCTTGTTCCTTTCTGCAAGACAGCAGTGTTACTGATTGTCATGATGTCTGTCTTTGGTGCTTCACTTGGCCTTCTGGATACAGGTTAGTGAGCTCTTCAGTGTCATCTCTGGGAGTAGGGACTTTCTACTAGAATAAGTAAAACAGATAATATTAAACTATCCCTTGCAATTCCCCTAAAATGATGCAGACCTACAGAGTTGATTTGGGGTCACTCAGTCAGAATGAACCACTTTTCTAGCAACTACTCTTCTTGCCAGTTAGGGGGATTATTTTTGAGCAGTCAACTATGGAATGAACTTAAAGAATCCTGTTGTATGAGGGATTGTTGATTTATAGCCAAACAGGGAAGAGCCCCATGTGGGTAAGTATAGTGCAGGCGAGCGGGCTTTCGTTGTGGGCTAGAACATTTATCGTTATAATATGGGAGGAATTGATGGTTTATCAGGTTAAACCAAGTCTGGAACCATTATTTGAGAAAGTGTAGAAGCAGCCATCCAATTTGAAATGTACCCTGACTTTCAAGCTGAGAGAAACTGGAGCAGTGTACTATTTTCTTTTTCTTTTTTGCTCTTTTCTCTCTCAAAAGTTCCTGTCCTCCTGCCGTAGATCCTTTCCATGTATCATCATGTCTTTTGAAGCCTACTAAATAACATACATGACATATGTTTACTCCTAAAATCCTCTTTCTGCCCGTCCCCCTTCCCTGTTCTACTGTTATTTGATATGTTGGGGAAATATTATACTTCAGGCTTAGTTTGGCTGTGCAATTTCATGTTTATGTGAAAATACCTGTTGAAAAAAAAAGATAGCTTAAAATGTGTTTCGTCTTTCCTTTCACCTCGTACGTGTTTAAACAATATAAGTGCAGATGCTAAAAGGCCTCCTTGTTTCTTGTAATGAGCACACCAGAATCCTGGAGTGTTTAGGTTCTCGAACATTTGTTTTGCATCTGCGCTATACATAAATAAATGCTTTTCCTCAAGTGATTACCAAGCGCAAGTACAGAAAGCTTTGGTAATTTGACCACTGTCTAATGGTAAAATTTTGCCTTTTAAATATATATTTAAAATATTTAAAAACAAATAAATATATAAATATTTCTTCCCCAGTCTTGTGCTAGAACTGCATTATAAAAAGCCTCTTGCTCATGCGCCTGGCTCTAGGAGGTAGTGGTCTACTAGCTTGTAGAATTCCGTTTGTGAGTATGTGATATTACAATGCTTAAGAGTTCTCTAATGGTAGTGGGTTAGAGTTCCCTATTCATAAAATTGACTTACTCGCAGTGTTTGATAACTTAGAATATTAATACTTGTGCCATGTAAAATAGACTTGTCCCCTTTCTGATAGTAATGCACTGTTGGTTTTTTTAAACTAAGTTACTATGTTTAACTTAAGTCATTTTCCCTATCTTTCATTGGTAGGTGGTAACGTCCTTATCTTGGCTCTCTGGGGGGACAAAGGAGCCCCACACATGCAGGCCTTACACTTCTGTTTTGCCTTGGGTGCCTTTTTGGCCCCACTGCTAGCTAAACTGGCATTGGGTACAGCAGTGCCTGCTGACAACCACACAGAGCCTGACTTTCACCAGCCTACACTCAACCGATCATCTGAAGCTGACTCAGAGTCTCTGTTTGGAGTACCTGTTGATATGAATTTACTGTGGGCTTATGCTGTTATTGGTACTTATGTTTTAGTGGTTTCTATCCTTTTTTTTGCTCTGTTTTTAAAGAAATACTCGAAACAGGAAAAAGCAAAAGCATCTGTTCAGACATTTCGAAGAGCTAAGTATCACAACGCTCTCCTTTGTCTCCTTTTCATGTTCTTCTTTTTCTATGTTGGAGCTGAGGTAACATATGGCTCTTATGTTTTCTCATTTGCAACCACCCATGCTGGCATGAGAGAAAGTGAAGCGGCTGGGTTAAACTCCGTCTTCTGGGGCACCTTTGCGGTCTGCAGAGGCCTGGCAATCTTTTTTGCTACATGTTTACAACCTGGAACCCTGATTGTGTTGAGCAACATTGGCAGCCTGACTTCATCTTTATTTCTGGTGCTTTTTGACAAGAGCCCGGTTTGTCTCTGGATAGCAACTTCAGTGTATGGGGCCTCAATGGCAACCACGTTTCCCAGTGGTGTTTCTTGGATCGAGCAGTACACAACCATCTATGGCAAAGCCGCAGCATTCTTTGTAATTGGTGCTGCCCTGGGAGAAATGGCTATTCCTGCAGTAATTGGAGTGCTTCAAGGAAAATATCCTGATTTGCCGGTAGTTCTGTATACCTCTTTGGGGTCCTCAATAGCCACTGGTATTTTATTTCCTGTGCTGTATAAATTAGCCACTTCACCTCTCGATCGCCAGCGAAAAGAAAACAGAAAGAGTGAGGACCAGAAAGCTTTGCTCTCTAGCTCGGGGCTAAATGACTATGAGGACGAGAATGAAGAGGAGGATGCAGAAAAATGGAATGAAATGGATTTCGAAGTGATTGAAATGAATGATACAATGAGGCATTCTGTAATAGAGACATCTAGAAATATTTTGGTGGAGCCCATAGCTGAAGTCTCCTACCAAACCCTCTCAAATGCATTGGTGTTTGAGTCATCTCTTGTTGATAATGGCAGTTCCCCTGTGAAGCACCTTGCCAGAAACCAGGACAAAAGGGACTAATGATTAGAGAAGTTGGATTACTCGCCGACATCCTTGAATAATCACCACTTCTAAAGAGGCCAATCAGAGCAGAGCATTAGCAGACTTTCGACATGCTTTGGGGATCGAAATTTCTGTGTCTGCTTATAACAAATGCCAAAAAGTTTTGAAATGTTCTGTAATTCGCAGAATCTTCCATAAATAATCAAATGGTCTCATACAGTAGGATCTTGTTATGAGGCTAATGTTTGGTATGTGGCTGATTAGGTCATAATTTATGGTCTTCACCCCTCAGAGCATATGAAGAAAGTATTTGTTTTTGAGAAGTTGGGTATCATTCTGATAGAACAAAACCATGTAGGAGTTGAATTGATTTACTGAACACATTTCTAGGTGTCAGTATTCTGCCAGGAAAGTTGAGAGTAGTTTCATAAAAGAGCATCTTTGGAAATGGACAGATACTTTTATTTATTGCTTTACCTTATCTGTGGGGTTGGACCAAAGAATGCTAATGACCCATTTGACTTCTGATTTCTACGAAGAGAACACAGAATAGCCAAGAGACCTGGCTTCAAGCCTTGACTTTGGCCTTCTGGCTCTGCACTCATTTAACATGGGCCTTGTTTATCTCTCCTCCTGATTCTCGAAATGAAAATGAGATGATTTCCAGATTGGGAATCCGTAAGTTTTAAAGTTTGCTCAAGATGTCTGCTAGAAATTAATACAAGTGCCAGCCTGTTCTTCATTTCAAATGAGAAGTGAAACAGAAATGATAGATAGCTACTGAATGTGCTACTGATTGTGAATACATGTCAATTTAATATACGTAATGTTTAATACTTTATGTATTCTGAAGAATACGTTTTTTAGCACTGCATTTTGTCAGTTCTGAGTTACACTGTTTTCACCCCCACTTTTAACATCTCTGAAATCAGGACGTGTCTTACAATCAGTGATCATTTAACATTGCGACAAAGTTTAATTGACAATTTTTTCCGTATGCATGTATAAAATAATGTGTTTTACAGTCAGTGGCTTAGATTCAGTGAAATACAGTAATTCATTCAATTATGGAGATTATACTATCCTTACAGACATTTTAAAAAAAGTTATTTTTATATGCTAATTTTCTCTCTAATTATGTTCAGATGGGATTTGGAGACACTATATTCTGATTTTAAAAGCTGTTTCAGAGTTCCTGTGTTAGTGGTAGGGATGTAGATGGGGTCTATTGAGGTCTTTTTAACAGAGGCTGGGTTTGAGCCTTATTGTTCCAAGATTTGCTCCTCACCAGGTTTGGGTGGAATTGCTATCGTAAGCCCTGTGAACCAGACTGCAAGTTTAATTTACAATGAGGCACAGTCTTTTCCAGTGATTGGAATACTTGTGTCACCCATAGGGGGCTCCTCCTTCCTGAGTTTGAAATTCCTGGGGAGACAAAGTAAGGATTAGAAGACAACGTGGTGGCCCAGCAGTCAGAATTAGAAAGGGTACTTTATGTGAGTATGGCAAGACTGGTTTGGGCTGTCCTTTGAAAAATGACTACAACCGATGACAGATTTTGTTTACTTCTTCCCAAGTTTTCTACTAAATAACATCTAATTTCTACCCGATTGGAGTATGTCTGCATTCTTATCTAATTTCTGTAAATTTGTCTTTGTTTTGTCTTAAGAGTAATACAGCACCTTCTTGACCGCTGCCCATTCGCCTTATATGCCTGCCGCAATATTGGTTCATGTTGATAACCTAATAGCCTTGGAGAGGGCTGGTGGAGAAATTAATGGTAAAAAACCTCTTGCTCTTTATTTTTATTTTTATTTTTTAGAGATAGGGTCTTGCTCTGTCACCCAGGCTGGAGTGCAATGTGTGATCATAGCTCACTCCAGCCTTGAACTCCTGGGCTCAAGTGATCCTCCTGCCTCAGCCTCCTGAGTAGCTAAGACTCCAGTTGTGCACTACCACTCTGGCTAATTTTTAAAAATTCGCTTGTAGAGTCGAGGTCTCACTACGTTGCCCAGGCTGGTCTTGAACTCCTAGTCTCAAGCAAGCCTCCCACCTTGGCCTCCCCAAATCCTAGGATTACAGGCATGAGCCACTGCACCTGGCCCCCTCTAGCTGTTTTTATACTATACTTTTCCCTTAGCTAGAACTTGGAAATTACTTCTGTTCCATTTACTAGTTTTTCCTCAGGTTGTTGGAATTTAGGCAGTAGCAGTTTTAGAGGGTAGAAGATGCAGCTTGGGGAGAAAGGGATGATAATGAAAATATGGCAGAAAATTTCAAAATCCACAGTGGAAAATTCACTAGGGCTCCATAAACCAAAATGTGAATGGACATATGAAATCATAGACATTGTTACAGTTTGATAATGTATTTCCATATTGGAAGGAAAAGACTTGAGTATAATTCTAAGAATTAGCATTCATCCTAATGATCACTTCTTAGGTAGTGTCTGCTGATAGGTAAGTAACCAATACCCAAGTTTTCTACTGCTAACACATTACCACAAATTTAGTTGCTTCAAGTGGCATTTATCTCACAGTTTCTGTGTGTTAGGAATCTGGGCATAACTTAACCGAGTCCTCTACTCAGTGTCTCACAGGGCTGCAGTCAGATAGGGGTGCATTCTTTTCTGGAGCTTGGGGTCCTTTTCCAGGGCCATGCACTTGTATCGAGTTCCTTGCAGTTGTAGACTGGGGTTCCCGTTTCTTGCCATCAGCTGGGCACCACGCTCGGCTCCTAGAGGCCTCCCATGGTTCCTTGCCATGTGGCCCTCTCACAACATGGCAGCTTCTTCAAAGCCAGAAGGAGAATCTCTTACCCTAGTCTGCTAACCTGGAGTTTATATAACATAACGTAATTATGGGGATGACATCTCCTCACATTTGCCATATTCTGTTGGTTAGAAGTAAGTCGTGGGTTCCACCAAACTCAAGGGGAGAGGCTAGAACAGAGATTTGACTCATTGGGGGTCATCTTCGGGTGTGTCCACCACCCTCAGGTACCTGCAAAAATCAGGCTTCTCAAAAGAGCTAAAAACTGTCAGCTGGGGGAAAACAAGCTTCAGCAGCCACTGAAAGTGATTATAGGTACAGCCCATTGAGTGTCCTAGTGTGGGGTTGGAATATGCCCTGTAGGCCAGACCAACAAATCTCACATGGGCAAATCTTTTTTTGTTTGTGGGGCACTGGATGAGTTAACTCAGAGTTATGCCTTTTTTACCTTGACATTTTATTTTATGTTCTTTATCACTGTACTTTTAACCTGTTTAAATGCAGCTTAATACGAGCGATATAGGTAAATTTCAGTTTGTGTAAAGTTCAGGGACACTTTGAGAGCATCGGACACCCCATAACAGGAACTTTTGGTTTAGTATAGCAATGAATGATGCAATCCTGCTACTTAGAAGTTATTACTAAAATAGAGCTTAAAATTCTTAATATAAGTAGATATGTTCTTTTGGTATGCTTTGTGTCTGTGTTTGGTAAGTGCCACTTGTTTTGCTTATGGTGATATATGTGTGTGTATGTATGTGACCCACGGATATTACTTGTGTATGATGTTTTTCTATGCTGCGGGGGTAGATTGGGATTAGAGGTGGTAGGGAAGGGATACGAAAAAGATTAAGGTATTATTTAACATTTGTTTAAAAATGTTCCTTTTTGATTGAAAATTTTGTTGGGATTATTAAAGATTCATATGCAGCTGTACATAGTGTTTCTTTAAAATTCTCTGAGCAAGGGATGCTTATACAATCTAAAAGGGTAGAGACCTGGAGGGGTGCTTCCTATACTTTAATCTTCATTAGAATTGCCACTAAAATACAAATTCTAACAAGCTCTTAAAGGATGCAGTGCCACTGGCCCACGGACCACACTTTGGGTTAGCAGGGTCTACTTTTTGGGAGTATAGAATTCTTTCTTTCTTTTGGGATTTTTGTTTGTTTTGTTTTAGCTTTTCCCTAAATCTGATCTTGTGTATCTTTGGGAGTCTGTAGTCCCCATGCACCCTCTCTTCGTGTGGGCACGCACACACACATGTAAACACCCTGCATACACGTGCTCTAGGACTCTAGGACAGTTCTCTTCCGTCCTCTCCATTTACCGCATTGACTGTTGATCATTCATTCAACATGTTTGTTGATAACCTCCTGTTTGGCACTTTCTGTGAGAGGTGCTAAGCATACGCTGGTGAAAATGTGAGAGGGTTCCTGCCCTTATGGAGTTTACCCTCTAATGCAGTATAGTTGTCTGTTGGGTAGGGGATTGGTTCCAGGACCCCCTGTGGATATCAGATTCTGAGGATGCTCAAGTCTCATATAAAATGGCATAGTATTTGCACATAACCCATGCACATCCTTGCATATACTTTCTTTTCTTTTTTTTTTTTTTTTTTGAGACAGAGTCTCACTCTCTCGCCTGGGGCGAGTGCTGTGGCGTCAGCCTAGCTCACAGCAACCTCAAACTCCTGGGCTCGAGCAATCCTACTGCCTCAGCCTCCCGAGTAGCTGGGACTACAGGCATGCGCCACCATGCCCGGCTAATTTTTTCTATGTATTTTTAGCTGTCCAATTAATTTCTTTCTGTTTTTGGTAGAGATGGGGTCTCGCTCTTGCTCAGGCTGGTCTCGAACTCCTGAGCTCAGAACGATCCGCCCGCCGCGGCCTCCCAGAGTGCTAGGATTACAGGCGTGAGCCACCGCGCCTGGCCCCTTGCATATACTTTCGATCACCTCTACATTTACACGCTGTTTGGGGAGTACTGACAAGAAGGAAAGTATGTGCATGTTCAGTACAGATGCAACCATCGTAGGCCTAACTACATCTCCAATCCATGGTTGGTTGAATCTGGATGTGGAGGGCCAAGGTACTGTCTGATAGAACTTTCTGGGACGATGGAAATGTTCTACATCTGTACTGCCCAGTAGTACCACTGGCTACATTTTGTAAATTTTGCCCATAAAATATGACTAGTATGACACAAAATGATTTTTTAATTTAAATACCCACATTGACTAGTGGCTGTCATATCGAATAGTACAGGTCTAGTGGGAGAAACAAGGCATCAAACAATCACATAGTATTTATTTCCTGTCGTACTAGAAATTAACAAGTATCTAGAGTCAAAGGTTACAGTCAATCCCTTGTCAAATGGCATGATATGAATTGTCATGGCTGTGAAGGAAAGACTTGTTCTTAATAGGTCAGGGTCATAGACTGCAGTGTTTACTGGTCTGAAAGAAAAGGTTTTGGCCTCTCTTACATGTAAAGAAGCAAACAGGCCGGTGACCTCGGTTATCAGTTGGCATTTGAGCCAGGTTGAACTTCAGTTGGATCTTTATTTAGGTATAAATGGTTGCATATTTAATGATTTAAAATTTTATAAGATTAAGTTTTTACAATCAAAAAGAATTTTCCTTTATTTTCCAACATTTTTTTCCTGGAATTATTTTGTTTTTTAAATTTTATTTTTAAAATCTATACATAATTGTACATATTTATGGGATACAGGTGATATTTTGATATTAAATACATACAATGTGTAATGATCAAATCGGGGTAATTAGGACATTGATCATCTCAGACATTCATCATTTCTTTATGTTGGAACCATTCCAAATCTTCCAGCTATTTTGAAGTGTATAGTAAATTCTTAATTATAGTCACCCTGCTGTGCTGTCAAACACTGGAACTTATTCCTTGTAACCTTGTACCCTACCCCTTCCGCCAGCTTCTGGTAACCATTATTCTAGTCTCTACCTTCATGCAATCAATTTTATTAGCTTCCACGTGAATGAGAACATGTGATACTTGTCTTTCTGTGCCTGGCTTATTTCGTTTTATGTAATGACCTCTAGTTCCATCCATGTTGCTGCAAATGACAGGATTTCATTCTCTTTTGTGGCTGAATAGTATTATGTTTATATACCACATTTTTTTGTTGTTCATTTATCCATTGAAGGACACTTAGGTTGATTCCATATCTTGGCTATTGTGAATAGTGCTGCAGTAAACATAGGAGTGTGCATATCTCCTCGATACACTATTAATAATTTCTTTTGGGTATATACCCAGCAGTGAGATTGCTGGCTCTTATGCTAGATCTATTTTTAGTTTTTTGAGGAACCTCCATACTGTTTTCCATAGTAGTTGAACTAATTTACATTCCTACCAAGAGAGTATTAGTGGTCCTCTTTCTCTACATCCTGGCCAGCATCTGTTATTTTTTGTCTTTTTGAAAATAGCCATTTTAACTGGGGTGAGATGATGATGTCTCATTGTGGTTTTGATTTGCATTTCCCTAATGATTAGTGACGTTGAGCAATTTTTCATATGCCTGTTGGCTATTTGTATGCCCTCTCTTGAGAAATGTCTATTCAAATCATTTGCCTTTTTTTTTTTTTTTTAAAGACAGAGTCTTGGTATGTTACCCAGGCTGGAGTGCAGTGGTTACTCGCAGGCCGGCGTGCAATCATAGTGCACTGCAGCCTTGAACTCTGGGCTTCAAGCAATCCTCCCACCTCAGCCTCCTGAATAACTAGACCACAGGTGCACCATCACGCCTGGCTTATTAACCCATTTTGTTACAGCCTTACCAGGTTCGTTGCTCACTGCTTGAGAGGAAGCATTGCGACAGCAGGGATTATAGCAGAAAAAGAATATTGTTTAATATTGTAGGCACCATTTGTGGAGATGGAAGTTCTTAAATCCATCTCCCCAAAAATTTAGGAGAAAGGATTTTTAAAGATAGTTTGGTGGGCAAAGGGCTAGGCAATTGGGTCTGCTAATTGGCTAGGTCTGGGTGGAAAAATAGGGTGTAGAAATTGTCTTCTTTGCTGAGTCGGTTCTTGGATGGGAGTCGCAATACCAGTTGACTCAATTCCCCAGTATGGGCCACTGGTCTGGGTGGGTTAGCCATTCCACTGGAATGCAGGGCCTGGAAGATAGATCAAAAACTGGCCTTAGGTTTCACAAGAGTGATGTTATCTGTGGGAGCAATGAGGAAAGCTAAGAATCTTTATGGGTATGGGCCACTAGTCTGGGTGGATCAGCATTCCACTGGAATGCAGGGCCTGGAAGATAGATAAAAAACTGGGATTAGGTTTCACAAGAGTGATGTTACCTATGGGAGCAATGAGGGAAAGCTAAGAATCTTTATGACGATTGGCTATGTGACTCCTGAGAAGTAATTATAGAAAAGCAAGCTAGGGAGCAATAGCTGGTTATATGTATATTTTCCTACCATAGTTCCCACCTTGTGGCCCTTTATTAATTTTATAAAGGGCAGTTTCAATTTCTTAGTGAGATTATTTGTATTTTTGCTATTGAGTTGCTTGAGTTCCTCGTATATTCTGGTTATTAATCCCTTGTCTGGTGGATGGTTTGCAAATATTTTTTCCTATTCTGTAGGTTGTCTCTTTACTCTTTTGATGGTTTCCTTTGCTGTGTATATCCCATTTGTCAATTTTTGCTTTTGTTGCCTGTGCTTTTAGGGCTTACCCCAAAAATCTTTGCCCAGACCAGTGTTTTCTTCTAGTAGTTTCATAGTTTCAGGTCTCACATGTAAGTCTAATCCATTTTGATTTGGTTTTTGTATATGGTGAGAGAGTAGGGTCTAGTTTCATTTTTGTGCACATGGATATTTAGTTTTCCCAGCACCATTTATTGAAGAGACTATCCTTTCCCATTGAATGTTCTTGGCCCCTTTGTCAAAAATAACTTGGCTGTTAATATATGGATTTATTTCTGGGTTCTCTATTATCTTCATGTGCCTGTTTTTATGTCAGTACCATGCTGTTTTGGTTACTATTACTTTGTAGTATATTTTGAAGTCAGGTAGTGTGATGGCCTTCAGCTTTGTTCTTTTTGCTCTGAATTGCTTTGGCTTTTAGGGGTCTTCTGTGGTTCCTTATGAATTTGAAGAATATTTTTCTATTTTTGTGAAGAATGTCATTGGTATTTTGATAGGGACTGATTGCATTGAATTTGTGGATCACTTTTGGTAATGTCATTTTCATAATATTCTTCTAATTCATGAACATGGGATGTGGGATGTCTTTCTAGTTTTTTGTGTCCTCTTCAATTTCTTTCATCAATGTTTTGTAGTTTTCCCTTGTGGAGATCTTTCACCTCTTTGGTTAAATTTATTTTTAGGTAGTTTTTTTTTTTT